>JARGYF010000109.1:0-247900 GCA_029203975.1 Mycena vitilis
GAAGTGGGTCTTCGCAGGCATGATAGTAAGAGGAAAGATTCAAAGTTGAAAGAATACTTCGGCATGGTTGCCGCGTGACGAAAAGATGACCCGGCTTACCCCGTGACCGGATCACTTGTACTGAACGCCAGCGTCCAAATTGGGAAGGTGAGGACTATATTCAGGCAAGGCAAGCCCTGGGCAGGGGAGTTAGCGTTCAAAGACAACATGGGACCGTTGAACTCGGTTTTTTCTTTCTGCCCTTTGGTACGTTTTAGCGTCATAACAGCTTTACATGCGAAGGCGGCTCCAAGAAGCAAATAAATGGTGTGGATAAGATATGTGAGTGAGGTCGTGTCAAAGATACAGCGGGTCTAGCAGTTACGCGGGAGGTTCGTAGAAGATGTCGTGTTTATGCCTGCGGCCGTCGCTCCTGCGATTCGATGTGTACATTATAATAAGGGGCTTTTGTGCAGTACCATTGCGCCGGTTCCGTGATCCCCAGCTCATCGGCATACCTCTTCAGATGAGGTGCGGCGGGCACGTTTGCGGCGATAATTCCACGGTCGGTGCAGGAAAAGTATGCCACATCACCCTCTTCAACGTGTTCAAGAAAGATGTGCAGCCCGACGCGGTCCCCGGCATTGTACATGGCATCGAGCTTATATTCCTTCCAGGCGTCGGTGGAGCGCGGAGGCTCAGGCTCTTCGAGTGGATGTGCGTCAAAGCGGGCTTGCATAAACGCGTCGATCAGGCAGAAGCCGTAGACGCATTCGCGCCTTCGCTGTACGAGGTGTTCGGGTACGGGCGGCGGTGGCTCGTACTCGGTCGGCTTGTGGAGCTCAGAAGGCTCAGGAGATACAGGCGGCGTCACCTCACTTGAGAAGCGTCTGGAGTGTCACAGCGTGTCATTAGTGAACAGTAACTGAGGGATGCTGAAACATGATTACGGTTCGAGAGCAAGCGCATTGAATCGTGCTAGCCATTCTTTAGTGCTGATTGACATTGTCCTGGGGCTGTGTAACAGGGTGCGTGATGTGACTGCGCAGAAACAAAGGAACCATAATGTACCAACCATGTACATGTATTTGGACTAGTATACAAGGTATCTGCGACAGACTCAACGGATGCATCTCATCGGTTCCTTTGCTCGCGAAAAAGTGGCCTAGCTAAGCAACTCAGCCTGAGCTGATATCTTCACGATATCGTCATAAGTACACAGGTTTTTATCATCCAATAAGACCAGAAGACCAGCATAATCAAGGCATCATTTTCACTCTCACGCAGTCTTCCGACACGGTGTACTCCATCTGAGCAGTGAGCAGGTTGTCACGGTCAACGCGGACCTCGTTTGTGGTGTACTTCACGTCGACGGTGTACGTCCCCGGGCTCACGTCGACCCGCGTCTTATTAGCGAGTCCAGCAAGCACGCGCCCGTCCTTCGACCAGGTAATTGTGTAGTTCTCATCCAGACCCTGGACGGCTGCCGCACGGAACTGGGCGAGGGGAACAAGGCGCAGGAGGAGTGTCGTGAGGGAGGCATTGGCGGCGGCGGCGGCGGGCAGAGGGCAAAATTCCTCGACGCTGTCGATGAGACTGACGTTGCGCAGGAGGCTGAGCCACAAGCCCTCGAGACACGCCTTGCAGAAGTTTGGCGTCGTAACGATCCGCATGAGGCAGTCCTCGTTTGTCGGCCGGTACGTTGTCTCGTTGTTGAGGGAATATCTGCAGGTCCATGAGAGTCTGAGGATGATGCAAAGAGTGATACATACGTTGGGTAGAGGGAATAGTGACCGGGGGTTGAGACGAATCTGAATTCGAGGATGTAAGCGAAGGAACACGGAGACGAGCAAACACGACAGACTCGGACTCGTCGCCAAACTCGAGCATCTCAGCATTACACATCTGGGCGGCGGGCTCGCGGTCGCCGTTGAGCAGCGTGAACGTGAGTGTGTGCGAGCCGGTGCTCAGCCCGCCGTCACGGTACACGTCGTAGTGGTAGCGGTCGAGCCCGATGTTGAGGTGCGGCACCCAGCCGAGGTCGACGCCGTCCAGATCCACTTTGAGATCCGATTTTTCGGGGAGACCAGACACGGAAAAGCGCACGAGGTGGCGCGCATAGGCGCCGGAGGACTCGAAAGTCACGGACCACGGTGTGGTGGTGTTCAGGAGCGTCCAGGCATAGGCCTGCATCGGCATCACGGAGCGCTCGACGCGCACTTTTGCGGGGTCAGTGAGCCACTGGGACCAAGGCAGGGGCTCAGTGAGGTTGACGTGGGCATTGGGCCCGAAGTATGCGAAGCCGCCGTCGTATTCCTCACCGACTTTGATGATCGAATGGCCGAGTTCGTGGCGTAGGATGAGCGCTCCATTGGCGATGGACGGTGTGTAGGGTGTGACACGGGTACAGGTAAACCCGCGGTGTCACGGTCACGGGTGTCACAGGTGCGGGTATGGTAGATGAATTTTTGAACACCGCAGATACCGCGACCCGTGGAAAACCGTACCCGTAATACCGTAAATGTGTTAAAAAGAGTGCAGCAGCAAGAATTGAACTCAGAACCTGCACATATCATAATATTTGATAGAAAAGGAGTGCACCCACTACACCAAAGCATCATTTTTAAAGTTGGTGAAAGTATACCAGTGTAAAAACAAGCTTGACTTGGACCCACATGACTAGGAAACCAGTTTCCTCTCACATGACCAGAATAACGAATTGGTTTGCACTTAGCACAACACAATGAATCAGGCTAGGAATCAATATGTACAAGCTCTGTTGTCCTGTAACTAGTTATCAGGATATCATTCTCCAGTAAAATGAAGGTAATATGTCAACTACCACAGTAAAATACTGCAGTAATTATTACCACGGGTTTTCAATAATACCGCGGTTAAATTACCGTAAACCCGTACCCGTGGGAAAATGGGTATGGTGTCACGGGTCACGGGTGCGGTATGACATCGTGACACCCGCGGTACCACCCGTGTCACACCCTAACGGTGTGATCACTCTGTGGTGAGAATTAACGAGGTTACACAGGCGCGAAATGGGTGACTTGCGTGAATCGCCCACCCAGACCTTTTACGTGTGTTACATGCTTTCCCTCGAATCAGTAAAGACGGACGCACCTCCATATAGAGGGTCATTTCCTTGATGAAGGTTAGCTGCCTGGGAAATTCTTGGTATGCGCGAGATCACCTAGTAGAATCGGATAGTCGCATTGGTCACCAAGGGAAGAACAAGCGGCTCCGGCGACTTTTGGCTTGGCGTAATAAACACCTCTTAGCTCTGTACCGTCACGATATAGCCCGAAAGCCGTGCTGCAAGCAGTCAGTTGGGGCACGGAGACAAAGTGAGAAAAGGTCACTCTTTCGGCTTCCCGCCAACCCCTACACCGCTCTAAAAAAACGGGTAAATCAAGCAGAGGAGCGCGAAGTAAATGACCTACCTCGTTGCTTGGCGTGAAGGCTGCCCAAAAATTCATCAACGGCTTCACGGTGTTGAAGGTTTGGTTGCCCGATATGTCGTCCGCGAGGCGTGTTGCGTCTTCAATGAATTTTTCGCGCTCTTCTTGGAGATCTGCCAACGTATGATGTTGGAACCGACTATTGCAGACAATGAAGTGACATGAGCGCACAACCGTCCGCAAAGAAAATGAGATCGACGCGGTTGCTCGAGGGCCCGGATATCACGAGGGGCAGCACTTCTAACGGGGGGATCGGTACACCATCAAAGCCATCTTTCGAGGTATCCGGCCAGGAAAGACGCGCTTGAGGCGAATTAGCGGGGAGAGCTACTTCGAGGTCGTGCTCGTGCGAGCCGTGGACACATTTCGGTGCAGCTTTGTGTGCCTTCACCAGCAGGTTAGATTCAGGTCGCGCATAGACAATGGACAGAGCTATAGTCGCCAGCAGCCGCGGGGCGAGCAACATGGTTTGAGATAAGATACGCAAAGCCGCTGATCAGCACGGCCAAAGCCAACAATCTTTTCGATTCTCCATGGTAAGTCCCACTTTTGAACCAGCGACTATTGCGCTCAGTGGCGCCTAGCCGCACCCGCCGCAGCGCATTGCGCGGTCTCTTACGCGCTTTGGCCGTCCACCACCCATCCGGAAGCCCTTGCAACGGAATTGGCGGACTCGGCTGCCCATCCCCCATGTCAACCTCGTTGGGCGCGAGTACGCGCCTTGTCGACTGGAAGACCACTACCACAGCACGGTGCAGGACAATGCGATGTACATGACCTACATTCACGAGTCTGGCCCGCGCCCGCCGCCCCGTCAAATTCGCTTGACATTCGACCCGAGCAATCCCTACGCGCGCTTCCGTCACAACCCTCCCGTCGGCGGGACCCAGCTTGGCAAGAAGCCGCCTCCACCAGACACCCCGCAGAATGTGGTGCGGCTGGAGAAGGTCGTGATACACTCGTTCCTGAAGCAGGCGATCGGCTCGCGTGCGACCTTGCTGGGCGTGGTCATGGCGCTGCGCACGCTCAGTGGCGAGACGGAGAAGGCTGCGGGACGGCATGCCGTGTCGGGTGTGCAGATTGTGAAGGGGAAGAAGAGTGTCGGTGGGTGGATTCGTCCAAACATCCCCGTCGGCGCCAAGGTCGAGCTGAAAGGCGCGCCAATGTACGACTTCCTCGGCCAGCTCGTCGAGCTCGTACTTCCGCGACTAAAGGACTTCCCCGGCATTCTCCTCCCCCCGCCCGGTGCATCGAGCCACAGCCCCAGCGCCGTCTCAGGCGTCCTCAGCATGGGGCTGACCCCGCAAGCGATGCAATTCTTCCCCCAGCTCGAGGTTAACGTCGATGCGTATCCGCGCAACTATGGCATGCACATCCACTTTGTCACCAACGCCACGGGCGTCGGTGCGGAAAATCGTGCGAGGACGTTGTTGTCGGGCTTCCAACTGCCGTTTACACGGCGGTGAGCGGCGTATCTGGAGTAGGTGTAGTCAAAAGTATCTCTGGGCAATTTATTACAGTCATTGCAACTTCGTTTCCTGGATCCTGAAAGGAACTCCGAGCTTATTTCTCTTCTCTATCCTTCATTCGATTGTATAGCGGATAGACACCACCAAAAGGAAGCACAGAGAAAAGTAAAAAAATGGTTCACCAAGTCTAGGCGTGTAAATCGGCAAGGACTTGCGACGTCGCGTATTTAATGAGCCAGAACTTTTTCTACTGAGCATCTGAACCGTTGACGTTGAGAAGAGGTCCGAACCCGGATTACACCGAGCACAGCCGCATTCGATGCTTTCACTCCGCTCGCTGGCGACGCGCGCGCTCTCTTCACCACAACAAGTCACGCTCATGCTGCATCTGGCAGCTAATATGTCGCCGGCCACGACCCGGAGGTTCCCAACGATCCCGACCTCAGGCACTGCAGATATTCTCAAAGAGACAGGCCATGCACGCATCGATAAAAGCGCAGACATTCTTCTGGTGGGGCCCCTTGGCTCGAAACCTTTTCTGGAGCGCTGTTGTGTTGATATCGACGGCGGACAGTGAACCTTGGGCCCTAGCACCCCGCCGCGCACGGTGTGCTGCGGAATGCTGCACCGAGGGACGTAGAAGCTCATCCAGCAAGACGTACATTCAGACCCTGCCCTCCTTTGACCGGCTCGGCTACGTCTCTATGAGTATGGCCGTGTCTATGTTCTGAGCCGGTTTTAACGACGTACAGTGACCAGCGAGCTGTGCTACTCGCTCGCGGTCGAGATGCTGCTCAACATCGGAGTCCCTGCGCGCGCCAAGTGGATCCGCACGCTGTTCGGCGAGATAACCCGTATTCTGAACCGTTCGTCCCCCTTTCAACCCCCTTTTCAACGCTTGACATTGACACAGACCTCATGGCGATCCTCACCCACGCGATGGACGTCGGCGCCCTCACGCCCTTCCTCTGAAGCTTCGTGGAGCGCGAGAAGCTCATGGAGTTCTACGAGCGCGTCTCCGGCGCCCGCCTCCACTCCGCGTACGTTCGCCCCGGGGGCGTCGCCTTCGACCTCCCCCACGGGCTCCTCAACGACATCTTCATGTGGGCGACCCAGTTCGGCTCGCGCGTCGACGAGATCGAGGAGGTCGTGAGTGCGAACCGGATCTGGAAAGAAAGGACGGTTGGCGTGGTTGTTGTCGCCGACGACGACGCGCGCAGCTATGACTTCAGTCAAGGTGCCGGGCAGCGGGAATCAGCGGGATTTGAGGAAGGTGGAGGGTATGATGCGTACGATGAGGTGCGTGCGGTCGACGCAAGATTGAATATACCGTTTATAAAACAAGAAAGATAAGTTTGATTGCGATTGGAGAGCTGCGACGAAGTGTGTGACATGGACCCCACAACCTAGGTGCGGATCCTTTTGACTAGATTGAAGGACACTCGCTGAAGTATCAAATAAGGCATCTCCCTGACATCCCTGAACGACCAACAGTTCGATGCACCCGTGCTCGACCCAGGAAGAATGACCACCTAGCTTACTTCCCATGCTGTGTGATACATCCACCGGAGTTGAACGGCGACACTTCTTCTTGCAGTGTCCCATCCCCTACTCGTTTACTCTTGGCCTGATTACCAGATCCCCGCGGACCGACAGCGCAATAAACATCGCTGACATGCAACCGGAAAAACAAAGGACGCGTCACAGTGATGGCACGGCGCATCAAACAAACCTTGTTTCCTCTTACAACATCCATGCCTCAAGCAACGATGATACAAACCCCTACACCTTCGATAAGAATGGAAGTGCCGGCGGAATTCGCAGAGTGGCTGGCATACCAGGACTCTGATGAGTAATTCGTTCAGCATGCATCAGCCAAGTACTAGTCATCTAACGCACTGTCTAGACGCAAAGCCGCCGCAGCAGCCCAAGCTCTACTCCCTCCAACGCTCCAACCAGAGTACGAAATGCCACCGCCCATCCCTGACCACCTTCGCGATCGCGATTGCGCCTACGGCTACATTCTCACGGACGCGTTGATACAAACTCACTTTGATGCGCATCTGCGTCAGAACCCTTGGTCTCCCCTCCCCTTCTGCAGCGGGATATCTTCATCGTCGCAGAACGCCTAGGGATCGAGGTGTACTTTGTACGCGACCTTGCGTTCTTCACACTAGGGGTGGCAAGCCCTGAGGAAGGGGCCCTCCGAGAAACGACTGAAGATGTTCACCGACGCGCTGGGGTTCGCGGAACCGCAATGGATCGAGTTCTAAGGTACACATCATTGTCTGTTACATTGTTCTTGTACCATGCCATCATTAATACACACTCCAGTATGGCATACTTACCCAGTCCTTGTCATGTATGCAATCTTGTCGGTCATTCCAATCTATTGCCGTTTTGCCCTCGAGCGGCTTTTACAGGAGGACGAAGACACGTAATTAGGAGGGAAGTTCAGAACTCAGCGAGCTCGGAGTTGTTTGGTTAGACGCGTGCCGTCACCACGCGTGCGTCAAACAGTGTTACGTCACGCGCCAACTCTTGTTCTCGAGCAACGATGCCGAAAATTCCAAACGAAAAAGATATACCAGAGGACTCCAAAGAGTGGTTGGTGCATTCTAATTCTCGTACGGAGTGAGTCTGTCCCGCGCCTCAGTCATCCATGCATCTCACACACGCCCTAGACAACTCGCCGCCGCCGCCGCAGCCAGCCCCCCTCCACCCCCGCCAGAAATCGCTTGGGTGACACCTCCGCCCGTCCCAACCACATTCCACGGTGGCGAGCGGGCTTATGGCTACCTCTTGACGAACGAGTTTATGCAAGCGTATTTCGACGCACACCCGCCCGAAAATCCCGAACCCCCGCGTTCGTCCCGCCTCTGGCGGCCCTTCAAGATTGGGGCGATATCCCGTGCCGCTCGTGCCGCTTGTGTCTCCTAAATCAGAATGCTCCAGCCTCAAAGGACTTACCAGAGAGTCTCAAAAAGTGGATAGCGTACTCTAACGCTGAGGAAGAGTGAATTGCTCCTGGATTTCCTCGGTTTACTGTCCAACAAATGTACCCTCCAGACGACGCGCCGTCGCTGCCGCGATTGAGCCCCGTCCACCCCGCCCACGCGTCGATTTCGAGATGCCTCCGCCCATCGCAGACCATCTCCTCGATTGCGAGTGCGTCTATGGCTTCGACCTGACGGACGCGTGGATGCAGACCTACTTCGACGCCCATCCGTCCGAAGAGCCTCTGCCTCCGCGCTCTTCCCTCCTCTGGCGGTCCCGCAAGCGCCAGACTGCAGGGCCGCCGAAGTCTCGGGGCTTGACGCTTACTTTGAAAGTATCGGAGAGGACATGGTCATCATCACGTATTTCTCTTTCACCGAGCAGGGCATTGTCAGAATGAGGGTGCCCACTGCGTCCCATCTGCAAGGCCTCGGTGAAGTGCTCGGGATCAATGAAGAGGCACGATGGTTTGGCACCAAGGTCAAAATTCAAAGGTCTACATCGTCAATCTATTTATCTTGATTTCTTGTTGCGCTACCGAATTGTCTATGCGTTCATCTCGAGCAAGCTTTGAATTCGATAACTGGAATTATCACTTACCGGTTGGTGGGCGTCCCTGTAATTTCTTTCAGGAGGATTAACTCGATGATTGCACTGGAATGGGACCTCGGGATAACAATGGGTACCTTGAAAATGCGACCTTTGTGTCGATCCATCGTGCTGGTTCTATGAACCCCATCACGTCGGCGAGCCTCTCCAGATGCTCGGCGGTGGGCACCTTCATTCTGACTTTGCCATGTCCACTTCGAGGCTTTCAAAGCCTACCACAACACCGTGAGTGCGGATATCTCTTGCTCGCGGTCTTCATAAAGAGAAACCTCCAAAGTCGAGTCCGACATTCCCGTGCACAAGAACGCAAGAACGACGACGACTGTGACCGCTTCCTCTGCCGTGTGAGATGCGCGGTCACTGCGCATCATCGACCAGGTACCGTAAGTTCTCTCCCCTCCTGTCCCATAAAATTAACCCGCGCATCACCAGCGCCTCAACAAAACTCTCGGCGCCTTCAAGGTCGACGACCACAAACTCGTTCCCCGCCCCGCGCATCCATGAAAGAGTCCACGGAGAGCTTTATACATTATCTCAGGGCGCCTCCCCTCTTTTTCCTTTGTTATACTGCCCTTTTTTCTCTCGTCTTCACCTTTCTTCACACTTACCGTGTCCCCAGATCTTCTGTCCGAAGGCTCCCCGGGCGGAACGTACTCCTTAATCGATGCGCCTGGCGCATCCCGCCGGCGCCGACTTCAGGATGCGGCGTGCGTTCTTTTTGTTGCCATGCTGCGTGATACACACCACTTCCTTGCGGACGCTGTCGTGATCATCGGGATTATGGTGCGTTTGTGGTGCTTTCGGTGGAAGCAAATGACTGATGATTGCAATTCATTTCTTGTGTACAAATCGTGTTCGGGGAGGGAGATAGATAAGTAAACGATGTACGAGAGTACAAGCGCTGTTTACACGATGCTCTGAGGGAAAAGGGAATTTTACAAAACAGTGGGAGATGATGCCCGACCCAGAATATAGCAGAAAAATAACGAGATGCGGTGGGGTATCACAGGGTGGAACTTGAAGCGACAGCAGGAAGGGTACATGAGTATCAGTGTCGAAGATATGTAAATCCGGGGGTGCTATGGACAGAGCAGATGAGTTCCAGCACACACAGAAGAGAGTGTGCACCTACCAGGAAAGATCATATATATAGGTATTGCCATGTCGCAATACTGCTCAGCATGCGGTCGCTCATTGGGGTGTCCAGCAGATGAATGGTAGACCAAGAGCCAGGCAGTCCAGACTTCCTGGTGACCTCAGTACGGGAAAAGGTGTCGCACTCAGGAACCATCCCAGCCAGATCTAGGTTAAGAGCTTCTGCTTCATCCTCCTTGCGTCGCTCAAGATGTTCCATATCATCCAACTGGGCAATCATTTCTTGAATAGTGTCCACTGGGGTATGGTGGTAGACGAGGTCGATTTCAGATCGACTCACCAGTGCTGTGACGTACAGTGGACCCACCGCAGCAATCAGAAAAACCTCTGACTGCCGGTCTGTCCTGCCGGAGGCGCTGTCAAACCGGAAGAGGAGTGCTGCTTGCCATTCAGCTTGTTGAATAGCTCTGGAGAGAGAAGATAAAAGGAGTGTACGGCCATGGAGAGTGCAGGGCCAGCCAGATTCCGGTGTACTATGCTGTCGAGAGATGGCCTTCTTGTTCTCAACAAGGATTGGAAACAGAGGACGACCGTCCAAGAAATGGATGACTCGAACATCGGGCCGTTTCCAAGAACCTGCCTTGCTCCCCAATGGCATTGTCTTGTCTAGGGCAACAGCAGGAGAGGGGTTCTTGGTGGTATCGGTAAAGGTCCACAACGTGCCTTCTTCCTGTACGATGAGATGCTGAGGCAAAATGGCCCGGAACAACTCCGCGAAGGCTGTTCTCCAGTGCTCCTCCAATCCTCGCGAATTCCAGATGTAGCTTGTCGCCATCTCCTTGATAGCAGTGTAGCGTCGGAGGCCCGCCACATCCGGGAAGAGGGAAACCTGCATATATATCAAGGCCCATCGGATATGTGATTGCAATCTGAGTACGCACCGTGGCGGAGATTGCGATGTTGGCCGAAACTTGGAGCACCTTTTCCGATCCATTGGCAGCCTCTAGGATAAAGGACATTATCTGGGTTACGCATCAGCTTGAGGTCTTCATATCAATATCGAGATTCGCACTTGGTTGGCGCGGCTCATCTTATAGACATGGTTGAGAGGGATTTCAAAGGTCAGATCCTGGTCGATTTGGTTAGCAAGGGTGGAAGCATCATGAATCGCATTCACTTTTGACCCCAGCAGCGCGTCGCTAGCGAAGGACAGAGTAACGACCACGACTGACATGACTGAAAGACTGAAAGACAAAGGACAAAGAGGTCACACTATGTTACGTCACACGTCAACCAAACCTTGTTTACAACCAGCTACCACCTCAAAGACATTCAGCGAGCAGCGATGTTGAAAGCTCCGATTCTTCCCGCAGGACAGGAACTGCCTGCGAGCTTTATAAATTGGCTGGCATATTCCAATGCTATCCCCGAGTAATCCTATCCAGCTCCCTTACTGTCCGCTCAATCTGACGCACCCCCCAGGCGCAGCGCCGCCGCCGCCGCGATGGAACTCCCCCCGCCCCCTCCGCCAATCAAGTACGAGCTACCTCCGCCTATCCCTGACCACCTCCTTGAACGCAAGTGCGAGTGTGTCTACGGGTACACTTTGACGGACGCGTTTATGCAAGCTTACTTCGACGCACACCCGCCTCAGGCCCCACAGGATCCCGAGCCCCCGCGCACCTCCGTTGCTTGGCCGACCTATAAGCGCGATGCCATATTTGCTGCTGCGAAACGCGTCGGGCTCTACGTGGACTTCCTACGGCTTGAGGAGGATATTGCATACTTCACCTACACCAAGGCGGGCAAGGTCAAACCAGGGCCCGCAGCAGTCCACCTAGCCCGCTTTTCTGAGGCGCTGGGGATCACGGAACCGGCTCAGTGGTTCGGCACAGGACTTTGTACGTATCACGTCTTAATCCTGCGCCATTTTTTGTGCTCATACCATTGATATCTAGGCATCTAACACTCTAATTCGATATTCACGGTCTTCTTTTTCGCGCCTCCTTCCGATAACGAAACTTCACCTGTCTGTCTCAATGCCTCATTCGACGTATAGGCAGTCATGTTACATTGTATGCACTATTGCTTTTCGTCATTCCAAATTTTTCGCTATCCTGCCCTCGAGCGAGCTTGAAAGGCATCCGAAGCCCACCACGTCGGGGAAGGGTACCACATCCCTTAAGATTGAGCGCAGGTCGAAGTTTGTCATTTCGAGGTTGACGCGTTAGGCCGACGCGTGCCGTCACAGTGTGACCCGATTTGGCATTTTTGCTCCTATCTTGACTCTTCAGTCCGAGAGTGAATTAAGGGCCACGCTCTTCGTTCCGCCTCTTCCACCAACGTGCTCGGATACTCGTGCGACATTAGCATTTCACTGGGACCCGGGTGCCAGCACCGATGGCACTCTACATAATGAACGCCGACACTGTTCAGCAGTAATTGCTTCTATTATCCCTCAGTTATCTCTGACCCAACACGCTCGGATTATCTTTGGAGAGAGTGTATGTATGACAGGAACAAGCACAGCCACTGGTCACCCAGTCATATATTCCGGCAACTGTCTCCGGCAATACGTCGACCACATCCTACTTGCATTCTCATTGCCCAAAGCTACATCGCAAGTGAAGCTTGCCAAGGTCCAAAACCTACTGCTATCCTCTTCTGCCGAGTTCTTTTGCCGTCTCCACCGTCCTGATGCCCATTTACACGGTTGGACACTTCACCAATGGTCTCGTCGCAGGTGACCTCGTAAAACGCGAAGAGGCTGAAGGCATGGTTCTCCTAGGGCCTTGGCCACGCTCTATGGTAGAGCCTAAGCTTGAGCAGTTCAATCCCGTATCGCAGAAAGCAGACGAAGCTTCCATCAGTGAGCTTGCGATTCTGGCATCTGTTCCCCGCTTCTCAGAGGGCCAGTCGGACGTTAGTCTCATTGCTAATTCCAATCTCGAGGACACGCTAATCATGGAAAGCAGACTGTCGTCTTCGACATTTTCCCCCTTATTCTGGGCAACCCTCAGCCGCCTGAGAATACCTCTACCCCGACATCAGTCGATGTCCTCTTCCCAGTGAAGGCAGTCACATCTTGCCCATTCGTTCCCGCTCAGAAACCGTCCGCGGCCACCAATTTCGAGGGCTGCCTCAAACTCGAGGGCTGCCTCAAATTCGAGGCCGCCGGCGACGACTGGGTCGCTGATCGTCAGATTTGGGCAGTCGGTGTGTCTCAGAGTGTAACTCTGACCCATACGACCCCGGTACATCCCGTTGTGGCTGGGCTGATTCCCGAGTTGACAGTTTTTCTAGCTCCTATTTTTTCAACCGAACGAAGGCCCTCGCGACTTGGCACACAGCCTGAGAGTTAGACAGTCCCACGCCGGCTTGAAGCAGGAGCGGCCTTCAAAGATTTCTCTCACGAGAGGGGGCGAGCACAACACATCACCCCGAGGCGGATCGCACATCCATCGGGCGAACACCCTGGGCTCCAGCGACGACAATGGAAGAGACCGTGAGTTGAGCGGTCTTTTGGTTGGCGGAATCGACACCGATGACAGGAGCAACCCTGAGCCCGAGTCAATCTGCTCAGCTTCCCCAGATTCAGACCAAGGGTCCGCAAATGATGAGAGTGTTCACAGAACGTCCTCCGATCAAGGCTCCGAAAACGATGAGAGTGACGACGGACTGGCATTTGTGCACGCTGTGTTGCTATCGGCCCCTTACACCCATGCTTTGCCGCCCCAGAAGTTGGAAGGCATACTGCATTGGACAAGAAGTGTAGATGAGGTGTAGTCTTACAATGTATGCAACTCGATGAACTCTTAAATACTTCTGCACTGACGACCCATTGCCCTTTGGAGTCGTCACTGTTGGCATCCTTTCCTGCTGAAGTCTCCCAGTTTAAATGTACTCTTGCTGGCGGACTGAGTGCAACTACGATCACCAACAGACCGCTGCAGACACGCCGATGTCGAGATGACCGCTCCTCCTTCCCCCACCGATGTCGAGATGCCCCCTCCACCCATCGATTTCGAAATGCCTCCCCCCGTCCCCGAATACCTCCGCAAGCGCCAGTGCGAGTGCGTCTACGGCTACAGCTTCACGGACGCATTGATGCAGGCCCGCTTCGACACACACCCGCCTGCGCTCGCAGAGCCCGAGCCGCCGCGTTCCTCTTGGCGCTGGCATCAATACAGATATTCGATGTCGCGGAGCGCGTCGATCTCGGTTTCCACGTGTTCTTTCAAGAAATCCCAGTCGGCCACGTCGATATCGCCCATTTCTCCCACACCGGTCGCATCGGGTGATCAGTCCCAACTGCCCGCCATCTGAAGAAAGTTGCGGACACGCTGGGGATCATGGAGCCCGCGGCGCGGTTGGCACCAATTAAAGTTGCCTTATGTTTCACGGTGTGTATGTTGCGCTCAAAGAAATGATACATAGCTGTACCACTCCACCCACTCTACTCGAGAATGTATCCCTCAATGCATACTTACCCAGTACTGCTGTTACATCGAGCGCCGATCTCGCAAGAGCTCGAGATGATGAATGCGAGAAAGCCGAGAAGTCGAGAGCTAGTCAACGAGCACCAAGAGCCGAACGAAGCCGTCGAAATTATAATGATACTACTAAACGTAACGAAGTCCAACGAAACGCTCTATAAGCTCTGAAGACGACTGTCATAGCCCTTGAGCAGAAGGCGCTCAACCCACCCGCCTTCCGGGTACGCCTTCTCCCACTGGTTATGCAGATGCACGCCGAAGATCTTCTGCAACGCGCCGTCCAGCTTCCCGCGCTCGCCCATGCCGCCGTTCCACACGCCCATGCGGTTCCCGCGCACGTCGTCGGGCACGAACGGGTCGGGCAGGCGGTTGTCCAGCCGGCACGAGCGCGCGTCGCTGAAGCAGAAGGGGAGCACCTTGAAGGGCGGGACGCCGCCGGCGACGAGCGCGCGCCACATCTTGAGGTACAGCAGCGAGCCCCAGTCGGTGCTGCCCGGCCGCGGGGCATCGGCGGTTGCCATGATGTGGAACGCCTCGCAGAGGTAGGGCGAGTGCTGCTTGAAGCGCATTAGCGCGCCGTTGAGCGGCTGGTAGATTTTGTCTGGCTGGGGTGAGTATGTTACACAGAGGCAGAGAGAAGGCGCACCATAGCAGTCCCACTGCGTAACGAACTCGTGCTCGAGGAGAGGGTCGAGGTCGCGCGTTAGTAGCGAGTCCATGTCGACCCAGACGCCACCAAAGTTCCACAGAAGCAGCAGGCGAATGAGGTCCCCGTCGACCCATGCCTTTGCGTCCTTCTGCACCAGCAGCGCGCTGCCCTCGAGCTCGGTCCCGCGCGCTAATGACGGGATATCAACGACGCGCAACGCGAACGACTCGGGGAAGCGGGTGAGGTATCCGGCGAGAATGGTGTTTTGTCCGAGGTTGCCGTTTGACCACAGCACGAGGCGCGACGTGGGGAGATGCTGCGTCGCGAAGAAGGATTTGAGCATCCACTCCTGGCGCGGGCCGAACTCTGCGAGGTCGTTGCGCCAGTACGTGTGGTATTGCGTCCGTGCGTCTGGGGGCACGTATGCGCTCGCCGTGCGCGACGCGGACTGGATGGTGCCGGCAAAGTCGTAGCAGTCGATGCCCATGCGCAGGGACATGCCAGCCTGCACCTCCGTCCTTCGCGGGCCATGCAGGCCGTCGGTGAGATTGTACGTGGGCTTCACCCGGGCCTCTTCGAAGCAGTCGGAGAGGCTGGAAACAGGGAAGATCTGTTTCTGGGTCCAGGTGCGCGAGTAGAACGCCAGCTCGATGTGTGGTTCATATAGGTAGTAGCCTAGGAGCAACAAGAGGAGCGACGAGGGGAGCACAAATTTTAAAAGGGTGACTATGGAGCGCGTCTTGAGGTGGAAATGGGACGGCTGGGAGTGATTCCGCGACCTAGGGATGGGTTGAGGTAAAGTTATGGAATCCGTTTCGAAATTGAGGTGGAACGCGGAAGCGGAGGTGGGAGATGTGGGGGATGAGCGCGGTGAGTGGCGCTGACGAGTAGAAGAGTCGGTAGGTGCGTACATGGGTAGCCGTTCATATCCAGCGCGATTCATGAGGAGGGGGGAACAGCTAAGGCGTCTGGACCTAACACGACCACACGCGTACGGAGATGGCCGACAGCGATTCCGAAAACGCTGAGCGCCAACTTGAACGAGCGCTGAACCTTGGTTGCACGACTAGGAACTTGAACAACAGGAGACGGACGGGATGGATTCGGGCCAAAGCGGTTGTTGGTGGGTGGCAGAATCCACTTTGATTTCACTTATCTTCAGTTGCCAGAGATTCCTTTTTTCAGTCGTTGGACCTATCAAGCGAGCTGGTCATCATGATAGAGCGTCTGTCAAGAGAGAGTATCGTTGGACTTCAGAATGACAGAAGCGGGAGTGAGAGCCAGACGTTTGCACTCCTTGCTGTGTACTGCATTTATCCTCCACTCGTGCTTGGCTTCGGCAGACCCTTGTTCGACTCCAAGAACGGGTTTTGCGTCATTTGCTATCGAAGGCCAGATCGTCCTGGGCACCACTTGTTCCATGGATTCGCTGTTCTGGTGGTTTTGTAACTATTTCGGTGTCACAGATCGTCCTGGGCACCACTTGTTCCATGGATTCGCTGTTCTGGTGGTTTTGTAACTATTTCGGTGTCACAGCTTCGGCCTGCGTCCCAGTCAAGTCGGAATCTACGGCGGCAACGGTTTGAGCAACAACCGGACCCGGTCAAGCAGCTATCGCTGCTACACAGCTCTCGATAGTAGAAAATGTGCGCTGCGAGTCCGCATCACCTTTACAGCTTAACGATTCCAGTGAATCACATACCTTCGAACTCGATCCGCCCTGGTCAAGGCGGATACATCGTTGAAGCGGACGCGAGGTTTGAGGACACTCAAGAAATGTGCTCAGTCGCGTCT
The DNA here is from genome assembly GCA_029203975.1 of Mycena vitilis. Lineage (NCBI taxonomy): Eukaryota > Fungi > Basidiomycota > Agaricomycetes > Agaricales > Mycenaceae > Mycena > Mycena vitilis. The sequence continues at coordinate 16,559 of JARGYF010000109.1, forward strand.
TTCAGGCGAGCTTGACATAGAGTTGCTTACCTTGATTGCAGGAAGAAGAAACTGGGACTGGCTCTACGACAGGATCCGTACCTTGCGTACACCATCATCCGTTTTGACCTGGCTTGAACTTTGCGCCGCTCTTGAGAACACCGTTCTTCCGACAGTCGCGTCCAGGATCGCGCTCGACGCGGTCATGTGGGCAACGCGACGCGTTGATCGAGGGCAAACAGAGCCAAACCCGCAAGTTGCCGAGGCGCCATTTAAAAGCCCGCCCAGTAGGTAAGCCAATGCATTCGCCTCTTGACCCTCTACTCCCACCATCCCCTTCCTCCACTCGAGCCAAGTTCCTCAATGTCAAAGCTCAAGTGTCGTCCTCTACTTCCATCATGGTGAGTCCTTGTGCATGCTTGCCCCACGTCGACGCTGACATTGCGGCTTCCCTGCTAGCTCGCCTAGTGCGAAACTCCCTCCTCGACTCGTGGCTGCGTCCTCGCATCGCCTAGTATTCACTGCCCATTCCCTGTGTGATTTGGTCGACAGGTGCGTCCGCTACATTACCTCTCGCCCTTGCACTGACCATTTCTCGAGCTCGCCGTGTACGAATCCTCTCTTCTCTCATTATCCCCCTTTCCGTTTGTGTCAGTCACCCCGTTCCTCTCTCTCCCACGCTTCTTTTCTCTCTTCACTTCCACCCTCACTTCCAGTCCTCTCCCTTCTCATCACTCCCATCCTCTTCGCTTCCCTCATGGTCGCCTCTCTCGTCGCCGTCATCGCTCTCGCCGTCGTTGCTGGTCGCCGTCGACGAACCCTCCTCAAGATGTGGTCGACCTCAAGCCCCATCAATGCCCTCAAGACCTCAAGGTTCCTCGACGCGTCAAGCCCTTCAACATCTCGTCCCTCTCTTCTCCCGTCCTTTCCACCGTCCATCCTGTCCTCTTCATTTTTGCCGTCCTCGCCGTTGCTATTCGTGCTCCTCGTCGTTGCCGCCCATCGTCCCCGCCGTCATCCTCACCCTCTTCACTCATCGCCATTGTTGCTCGCCGCTGCTGGTCATCGTCCTCGCCGCTTCCATCGCTCTGCAATTCACACCGCCGCTGCTCGCCGCTGCTAGTCACCGTCGCGGAGTTCAAGACCTCGGTGGGAAACTGTCCTGGCCAATTCTCGAGCTCGCTGTGTATGAATTGTCTCGTCGACTCTTCCCTCCCCTTCCCCCATCGTGTCAGCCACCCTATCCCATTCTCTCCTTTATCCTCGCCGCTCCCATCGCTCCTTTATTCTCGCCGCTCCCATCCCTCGCCGTTGATCATCGTTGCCATTCTCCTCGCCGTCCTCCTCGTCGTCATCGTTGCCGCCGTCGTCATCGTTCGCTCTCGTTGGCCGCCGTCGGCGCATTGTCCTCAAGATGTAGTTGACCTCAAGACCATCAAGGCCTCAAGACCGCAATGTTCCCCAAAGCCTCAAGGCCTCGAGGCTCCTCAACACCTCAAGCACTCCGGTAACTCGCCCTTTCCTTGACGCATCTGTCCCCCATTGATTCCTCCTGCTTGCTTCCTCGTTTTGCTCGCCATCGTCCTCGGCGCTCTCATCATCGCCATCCGCGCTCGTCGTCGTTCCCATCTTCAACACCCTTCTTGCCACCGTCCTCGCCATCCTCGTCGTCGTCGCCTCCCGGATGGCTCCCGCCTTCAAGTCCTCGGTGGGAAACCTTTCTTCAAGGTCCAAGACCTCAAGACGCCTCAAGATCAAGAGCTACAAGAGCCTCAAAGCCTCAACTCATCCAAATGGACGCGGACGACACGGTATGCACACTCGCCCTTCTCTTTGTCCCACATTGGTTTATTGCGGCCTGCCTTGTGCCTTGCCGCTCTCACTGTCCTCGTTTCTTCCCGCCGCTCTCGTTGTCGTTGCTCGCCGCTCTCGTCGCACTGTGTCCCCCTGGTCTTACCGTTGCTGGTCGCCGTCATCAAGTTTCAAGACCTCAGTGGGATACTACCAAGTCCCAAGATGCCTCAAGACTTCAAGGCCTCAAGACTCAAGACGGTTCAAGACCTCAAGACCTCAAGACGCCCCGGATCAAGACTACCGGCCTTTGGGATGTGGGCAAGACCTCAGTGGACACCTCAAGCCCTCAAGACCCGGATCAAGTCTACCGGCCGCTGGATGTGTTCAAGACCTCGGTGGGATACCCTGCAAGACATCAAGCACCTCAAGGCCGCAAAACGCCTCAAGACTCCAAGACTCCTCAAGCGCTCAAGCTCCTCAAGCCCCTCAAGTCCCGGATCAAGTCTACCGGCCATTTGGATCATCAAGACCTCGGTGGGACACCGTTCAAGGCTTCAAGGCTTCAAGCTTCAAGTCCTCAAGGCCTCAAGACGCATCAAGACCTCAAGGCACTTCAAGACCTCAAGCCCCGGTCAAGATTCCCCCGGGATGCGTTCAAGCCCTCAGTGGGACACTGCTCAAAACGCTTCAAGCCCTCAAGGCGCCTCAAGGCCTCAAGCCCCGGTCCAAGACTACCGGTCTTTGGTGGGATGTACAGGAGCCGAAGGGCGGTTCCTAGTCTAGGTGCGTATTTCCTCAGTTTTTTCCTGCGAAAGGGTGAGAGCTTCGCTCCATCCTCGTGCTCCCTTGCCGCGGGTCGCAGGCTTAGTACGCGCGCATTCGGCTCTACCCACCATTTGCGCGTGTCAACTAAATGCACGTTAAAATTATCTTCTTTTCCCTTCGTTTCCTGGGCAGAAATTTGTTACGCTCGAACACAGCCGGACGCCCAAAAACACGGATTTGATGACAGTCAATCAAATTTGCGGAAAACGTGACTGCTTCGAGTCTAGAAATTTGTATCGCTAGTTTGTCTCCAATTTATTCATGTTCTTCGAATTGAGAACTCCGCTACGACACTTCGAGTTTCCACTCCACTGTTCCACCGTGGATACCATCGTACCGTGGTGATAGTGGACCGCGTTGTCATAAAAACGATACATATGTACTGAAATGCATGAAAACAATAATGAGGCGAAAACACGACGACGAGTGCAAGGATAGCAAAAACGCTCACGCCTCTCTGCGGTTAAACGCGCCGAGAGTAGCAAAGAAGCTCTTTGGGATGGAGGAGACGCCCCGGGCATAGATTTGGTTGGTGTATACCTGTGTGAATCGATTCAGCGATGGAAAAACAAGGAGGAGAAGACAACGCACGAGTTCGTCGTATATAATTGCCGGCACCTTTTTGTCTGCCATCGACGAGCCCGGGTGGATCTTGATAACCTACAAATATGTCAGCTTGAGGAATGAATACTCACGATGGAAACCACCCACAGACTGCCCCATAATCTGTTTATAGCTTCCGTCCGGCGCAATGAGCGCCGCGTTCTGCGCCAGCCCATGCGCGAGGCTCAACAGCACCGGCTCCTCCCGCTCCCCGCAGCTCACCCGCCAGTCAATGTCCGCCCGGGTGCAGCTCACGCGCAGCTGGTCGCGAATCGCCGTCGCCTCCCTCAGCGTGCGCTCATTAACAAAGTGCGTGCGCGCCCACTCCTTCCGCGCGCCGCGCCCGACCTTGTCCTTCTCCTCCTCGTCCATGCCCGCGGCGCGGTACGCGCGCAGGGTGTTGAGGATCGTGAGGTGGTCGCCCGCGGGGTGCACGAGTGCGCGCCGCGCGGCGGCGATCTCCGTGCGCTTGTCCGTCGCGTCGACGAAGAGCTTAGCGGAGGCGGCGAGCACGGAGACGATGTCCAGCACCTCAGCGGTGCAGGCGAGGTCCTTCGACGCGATCACCGCGCGCGCATGCGCGGGCTCGAGCGGGAAGGCGGCCATCGCGCGGCCGAGGGGCGTCAACGCGCGCTGGGAGTTGAGCGCACCGAGCAGGAAGAGGGTCCGTAGCGCGGATGAGACTGCTCGCACGTTAGATAGAAGATGCAGATAAAATAGGGAGGAACGCACTGGCTTCGATATCGGGTGTATCCATGAGATCAAGCTCCTGGATGTCCTGTCCGAGGCACAGAAGCTGCAGCATCGCCTGCGCGAGACTACACCGCAAGATCTCGGGCTCGGCAGCCGGCGCCATCGCGAGAAATGCATCCTCCGTGTAGAGTCGGTAGCAGAAGCCGGCGCCCTCGCGACCCGCGCGCCCCGCCCGTTGCATCGCGCTCGACTTGGTGATGTCGCGCGTCAATAGGGTGTCGAAGCCTGTTTAACAAATCAGCTATCACGTCGAAAAGTGTACGGACAGACCCACCGCCGCCTGAGCTCCCAGCAAGGTACCGCTTCTCCTTGCTCTTCCCAGTGTCGATAACATACCGCACCCCGGGGATGGTCATGGAGGTCTCCGCAATGTTGGTCGCGAGGATGCACTTACGCGAATTCTGCGGCGTCGCGGTGAAGATGCGCTGCATCTGCTGGCCCTGGAGCGCAGCGAACATGGGCACGACGACGACCTCCGTGTGGCCGACGGGGAGCTGGCGCGCGAACAGCTGGACGGACTTCTCGAGGCTCTCGATGTCCTCTTGGCCGGGGAGGAAGATGAGGACGTCCCCGGGCGGCTGGTCGACGTGGATCTGGAAGAACGTGCGCAGCGCAGAGTCGACGTAGTCCGTCTGCCCCTGCGCGCAGTGGTAGATCTTGACAGGGTGCTGGCGGCCCTTGACATAGATGATTTTTGCACTGCGAAAGTTAGCTTCAGACGCGCGGCATCACGAGCGCACATACTTTGAAAAGAACTGGCTAAACTTCTCCGCGTCGAGCGTCGCGCTCATGATGACGACCTTGAGCGGATTCTTCGCTTTGCCCTTGCCCTTCCCGTGTGCGTCTCCGTTCCGTTCGCGCAGGATGCGCTTGAGGTTTGCGAGCAGCAGGTCGGTGCGCAGCGTGCGCTCGTGCGCCTCGTCGACCACGATGACCGCGTACTTGCTCAGCAGCGGGTCCCCGAGCAGCTCCCGCGTGAGCATGCCGTCCGTCACGTACTTTATGCGCGTGTCGGGTCCGGCCTTCTCGTCGAAACGTACGGCGTAGCCAACCAGACTGCCCAGCGGGGTGCCCTGCTCTGTGGATACGCGCGCGGCGAGCGAAGTGGCCGCCACTTTCCTGGGCTGGGTGATGCCGATGAGCCCCGATTCCGCCATGCCGGCCTCGAGAAGGTACTGCGGTATCTCTGCGCCAGTTCAAGTCAAACGTTTTGCGGACATCTGCAGACTCACGGGTCGTCTTCCCCGAGCCAGTTTCCCCCAGCAGCACCGTCACGTCGTTTGCTCTAATCTCCTGCACCAGCGCATCCTTGCCTGTGCCAGCTGAGTACGTACCAACAAAAAAAATTGCTACCCACCCTTCGCAATCGGCAGCTGCCTTCGCTGTTCCTGGATGGGCGTAAGTGGCCCGGACACACGGGCCTTCTTGCGGGGTGGAGGAGTGCTCTGCGCCTGCGGTGGCTGCCTGTGCGCGCCATTCGGACGCCTGTGTTTGCCGCCGATCCGCTCGTCCTCGTCGTTCACGTCGACCCACTGGGGCAGCGGCTTGCGGTGGGGGGTGCTCTGCTTGGCCGGGGAGCCTTTGAAGAGGCGTATCTTCTTTTGGGGGGCGCGGGCGGCGGGCATGGCAAGTGATTGGAGTGCGCACTTGAAGACATGAAAAAAGTTTGCGCGCCAAACAATGCCTTACCGCTTTAGGCGACTCAACGCCCGCCCTATTTTGTCGATTACTTGGCGGCGCATAAACGGGCGACGAGATAGTAGGGCTTGTAAGGGGGACGGTGACAATTATTTCAAGGAGCACAAGGAGCAAAAATCGCGGTTTCAAACTTTTTTCATTGGAGTGGTCCAGCTTTTACCCCGACACAGGCATAACTCACAGGCCCTCACCACAGCTGTTTAGATGCAAATAATGATATGAGGTGGGTGTATGTGCAAACCAAGCTGTCTATGTATGATCCCCGTAAAGCCAGTGGTAAACGTCAAAACGGCGACTATGCAATTAGAGTAGGGGTAGTCTATCCGTCCGGTGTAAGAGGGTCCTGCGTCTAGTTTATGCGGTCTGAGACGCGTAACGCATGTGAGAAAACGCGAACAAGTGAAATAAATCAGGGACGTACCGCCTCCTTCATGTGCGTGATCAGGTCATTCCGGTCCTTGTCCTTCTTCAAGCCAGCGAAGGCCATCTTGGTACCGGGTATGTACTAGGATTCCGTCAGTCGGGAATCGGAGTCGGGATGTAAGTGGACGCACCTTTTTAGGGTTCTCGAGGTACTCGAAGAGGGTGTCGGTGTCCCAGACAACGCCCTTGTTCACGTTGGCAGCAGTGTACGAGAATCCCTCCACTTGTCCGGACTTGCGGCCGAACAGACTGTGTCCCGAAAGTCAGATTCGTTCCCAGTGCACGAAATGACAGAATGCGCACCCGTGAAGGTTGGGGCCAACTTTGTTGGGCTCGCCAGCGCCGAGCTAAGAAAAGTGAGTTTGGGAACGCGTAGAAGTAGTTTCAGACGTGATACACACAGTGTGGCACTGAGCGCAACGGGTCTTGAAAAGACTGGCTCCTTTGCCGGCGTCACCTGGAAAATTGAGGTCAGAATCGCGGGGGTAGGGGGCCGCCAGGATACATGCCTGGGGCGTAAGGCATTTGTGGAGGAGGAGGAGGGGGAGGGGGATGGAGGGTGGAGGTGGTGGAGGAAGAAAAGGGTAAGCGGGTAAATGCGGTGACAGCTAGCAAAACTTTTTAAATCCGGGGATTGATGGCCGGTAAGGCCCGGGCCAATGAGAACAATCCCATTTTGGTCCATGTCACGCCCGCTCACAGTTGGTTACATTCCGCCTCAAACGTAAGCACCGAAAAAGGCGATTGATCGCGGCACATTCGGCGGTTCAGGGGAAGTGCCGATGTTGCCGGTAAGTCACGTATGTGACGCTTTTTCTACCCAGTCCCAAATTCACCTCCGTTTTGTGCCGCCGCTGGAAGAGCTCCAGCCAAAAAAAATACAGACTTGAGTTGTACAAAGTCCAAATATATTCATGGGACCCCCCACTACATGGTTTGCCATTATATGCAAATTGTCACAAAGAAAATAATAATGCGACAAAGGATTCACGCAACGAGTGCTACAGTTCTGGGGAATAGGCTGGATATGGGCCAGATGGGCAGTAGTACATCTGGTGTGTCGGTTGTAGGTATGTACGCGTTATAGGCGGCCGCATGAGATTGTTGCGGTTGCGTGGTGATCGACGTCGGATGGAGCGGGGAAGCAGACCAGAGCATTCTTGTTTTTCAGATAAGGTCGGAGACGGGGAAGTTTGTGACGCAGCGGAGTACTTACGCAGCGCGAGAACCCACCGACGGACAGAATTTTTTTCGGAGCCACGATGATGTCAAGGCAAAACGTGAAGGGTCGGAGGAGCCTCCGAGGGGGCGGATGATGTGAGACAGTATGTGTTGGACGAGACAGACAGGACATGACAAAGGACGAGATGAATAGAACAGAGGAAGGGCGTGCAGCGGGAGGGAGGGGCTTGTTTGCGTCGAGGGATCTCGCCATGCTTAAATCAGTGCCAGAAGTTGGTCCCACGGGTATGGTGGTCAACTGAAAAGCACTAAACAAGTAAATGGTTCATGGCGGGTCAACAGCGGGTGGATAGAAAGAGAATACGCACGGCAACACAATAGCGATTTCTCAGGGAACCAACCCTTGGCACCGAATTGTAGCCTGAGGAGTCAGGACGAGCCTACACGCCGCGTGGGGACATGCGAAGTTATTGTTGTCGATGTGCATGGCGGGCGGACGGTATACGTGTGGTGCCGATGGGAGGGAAGAGAGAAGAGTCACGCTGTTTGGTTTCGTTATTGATGGGAGTGCCAAACCGCCGAATGTGCCGCGATCAATCGCCTTTTTCGGTGCTTACGTTTGAGGCGGAAAGTCAAAAGTGCCCGCTCAGCGTTAACCAGCACCCGATTCCCCCCGCCCCCGACGGCGCCGCTGGGGTCAAATTCAGAGCTCTTGAGGCAACACTAGTCTCGACAGGGATCTGCTGGCCTGGCTCTGGACCATGGCTTGAAACCGTTTCTGTTTTGCACTGAACATCGAATGCTTGACTCCTCTTGACTCCTCCAATTGAGCTTGGAGTTAGATATCGCCAGATCGCGACTTCTCCTGTTCTCCATTGACACGAAGGCACGGCGGAACGAAACAGTAGTGCAAGGTCGTCAGGTTCGATTCGTTTCGAGCGGTACCGGTGGGTTCTGGTGGGTTCATCCGACGATAGCCGACGATTCTTCGTGGGCTTGATTTACAGCGTGCTTCATCTTCACCTTGCGTAATGTTATCGACTCGGAGTCGTCCAAGGGCAGTTGGTTGCGGCTTGTGACCATTTTTTTCCCTGTGCTGCAGGCAAAACGCGCGAAACATGACCAAGCCGGTCGGGCCGCTCTGGCCGTCAGTGTTCGAATCGCGATGCAACAACATTCTGCCTTCCCGAAGTGACTCTTTTGCTCTCCTCTGCACCGTCCCCATCTCTCCCCGTGAGCTGCAAGGCTTGGCTTGGCTCAAGGGCATGGCTTGGCACCAGCAAAATATCGGCACGTGGGGTCATTTTACGGCCCGCCGCTGGGCGAAACATCCAACATCGTCCGACGATTCGTCTCCCATTTTCTCCAGGCTTTATCCCACTGGTCACCAGTAGCCACACGACCAGCAAGGCTGCTGTTGCCTTCTTTTTACGCGTGCATATAAGTACGACCCCGACATGAAAATTTCCGCAAGCAAAATACGATGCACCTGCTCTCCCTCGCTGCCGTACTCGCGTTGGCGACCCTCTGTCGCGCCGTGGTAGGCCCGGGCAAAGTCACCGGCAACACCGCCGTCCATGACCCGTCGATGTGCAAATCTGCCAGTGGCCAATATTTTGTTTTCTGTGAGTACATCATCCCCGGATGGTTGCAGTCGCTGGAGTAGTTGCAGCTACGGGTGTGGGCATCGAAATCCGTACCTCCACCGACCGGACGGCGTGGACATTCCAAGGGCTGGTGTGGCCCAACGGCGCGAGCTGGACCGATGCCTACACTGGCACATCGAACGGGTACGTTTATTGCCATGATCGTTGGATTCAGTTGAACTTTATTGTTAGAGCGCTGTGGGCTCCTGATTGCACCGTCGTCGGGAACACGTTCTACGTATGTGACCTTACAATGTCTAGTAGCAACCCTTGTACTCACGAACACTTATCAGTTGTACTATGCTGCGTCGACCTTTGGCTCTCAAAAAGTACGCGCTCCGTGAATCGTTGCCGCCGTTCCAACCTCATTGCCTTTCTCTTTTCTAGTCCGCCATTTTCTTCGCAAAGTCAACCACCGGTTTACCCGGAAGCTGGACAAACGAGGGCCTGGTCACATCCACCGTCTCCGGGAACACTTATAACGTGAGAGCACAACTTGATCCAGGAAAATATGTTCTGACGTACATCTTCTTTGCAGGCTATTGACCCCAAGTACGCCTCCTCTATTCCTCGAATTATAAACCTGACAGCATCTCTACAGCCTCTTGATTGACGGCAGCAACTGGTACCTTTCTCTCGGCAGCTTCTGGACTGGCATCAAGCTTGAGACGTTTGTGTTTTCCCTCCATATCGGAGGTCTGTTTATTGATTCCTTCTCCGTACCTTTAGCCTCAGCGCGTCGACCGGCAAACCCGCGAGCTCCGCCGTCACCAACCTCGCCACGCGTACTGCCAACGGCGGCGCGATTGAAGCTAGCGTCATTTACAAGTCCGGCTCGTTCTACTACCTATTCACCTCCTGGGACAACTGCTGCCAGGGCACCTCGAGCACTTACAACATACGCGTCGGTCGTTCTACGAGGTAACTGCAACGGCGGCTTTGTTCGTTGTTTTTTCAACCTGATCACATGACCGCGTTCCAGCCCAACCGGAGGATTCGTCGATGCATCCGGCGTCTCACTCCTCAACGGTGGCGGGACTTTGGTTCTTGGGACCCACGACAGCGTCTGCAAATTTTCAGTACCCGATATTGGTGGAACTCAAATAATTTGCACAGATTGTCGGACCTGGTGGACAGGATGTTATGACCGACACCGATGGACCGATCCTCGTTTACCGTATGTTCACTGCTCTCTGGACTCATGCGTCTCATAGTTACGCCTCTGCAGACTACTACACCTCTTCTGGAAGCTTCGTAAGTCGTTTCAAGCCGTCCATCGGTTTCCACTCACATCCTTCCAGTTGGGCATCAACAAGTTGGACTTCTCCAGTGGATGGCCTGTAAGAGACTTTAGGTTCGCGATATTATTGTGGAAACTAAGATTTCACGATCCAGGTTGTCGTTTAATTGCATTGCTGATGTCAATTAAACCTCTACGTCGTTTCCCCAAAGTACCAATGGAATTTGTTCTCCCACGGTTGTCTTTTTCGAGACTCCTTCCGGCCAAGTAAGAAACGATAAACAGCTTTCCTTTCTCTCTCTTTTCATCCGCGCTTTTTTTCACACGGGAAACCCCACTTTGTCCGTGACTTTTCCCTCGTTAGCGACGGAGTTGCCCAGTAACGATTCGGGCGGATAATCCTAGGTGATCGAGTTATGAAAGCCCACGAAAGTGGAGCTCAAAAGTCATCTGTTTGCCGCCGGTCCGCCGTGGCCTTCGGCTTTGCTTCGGCCCAATAAAATACTGCGCTGGATCGTTTGGTTAAGCCTATTTTCAAGTGCCGAGTTTCCGCGCTCTGCTTTGCTGTCTCCAATTTCTGGCATTTGAACCATTAGACGAGTAATATACGGTAAACAACCGCAAACCCTTTTGATCTGAACTGTCATGTCGAATTCCTCGAAATTCTAAACTCGGACCTATCGCCTGCGTAACCACAAACACATCGCCGCCGGTATGAGGGAAAAGTGCCGCAGAAGGTATCGGTATCGCTCGGTGGTCATTCGGCTAGCTCGGGGCGTGAGTCCGTTTGCCATATCTATAACTCTAAGCTCTCCTGAGCTCCACAACGGATACGCCGCTGGGAATAATTCTGGTTGCTGCGCATACAACGGCCCAATCACGCTCAGCGTGCGCGCAATATCCTCGCCTGATATTGGAGCGAGTACGCAATCGTTGGGCCTCGATGTCCGATGATCAACAGCTGTTCCCATCCTTGCTTGGGGTATATATGGTCAACTATTCGTCGTGAGCTGGCAATTCACCAGGATCCCCCACCATGGTCTCTCTCAGAGCTCTTCCCCTCCTTTACTTCGTCGTCTGCGCCGTTGCGTTGCCGAAGATCCCGCTCTCCAAACGAAAGGATATCTTGGCTTCCATGAAGCGGGATGGCGTTTTGGACCACATAGACGCCCTCAAGCTGCAGATAGCGAAAACCAAGAGGTAAATGCTCTTTCGGTGTGCTCTTACTAGCGTTGCTTATCACATTCCTTGCTTCAGCAAAATTGGGAGCGGTCTTTCATCGATCGAGAAGAACACTGGGAGGGTCCATCCTGCCGCTACAGGCTTCCAAGGAAGCTTTACTCCGACGCGGAACAACCGACGTGCTCCTCTTGAGAAGCTCACCTCGATATCCAAGAGGGTGGCCCCTGCAGAACCATTGACAGATTCCGACGAGAATCTTTGGTTCGGGACCATCGCCGTGGGCACACCCCCACAGAACTTCACAGGTGAAAGAGATTGCAAATTCAACTTCTGAACTTGAGCATTAACGGTTCCTGTGTTCCAGTCGACTTCGATACAGGTTTGTGGCTTGGAATCAACTATCGGGCTACTTTAACGGGTAATCCAGGCAGTAGCGATACATTCCTTCCCGCCGTGGGTTGCGACTCCACCTGTGTCAACCATACGCTCTACGACACAAATGCTAGGTTCAGTCTATATGGATTGGATCGTGCACGCAGACATCTGACTATCACGTTTAGTTCAACTGCTGTCAACACTACTACTCGTAAGCTGGTTTCGCGTTATGATTTCATGATGGTAGTTAAGTTTCCTTCAGCATTTTTCCTCCAGTTTGGCGCGGGCAATGCCACTGGATTCGTTTTCAACGACACCGTAACAGTTGCTGGGGTTACCGCTCAATCCCAGTCTGTCGGTTAGTTCCTGCTTACTTTGCCGTGCGCTATTCTTGAACTTGAACTTCTTGCACCCAAATTAGGTGCATCAAACCACTACTCCGTGGAATTCGAAGCGGATGAATTCCCTCCCGATGGTCTTGTTGGTATGGCATTCCCCGCCTTGGCTGTATTTGGCGACATTCCGCTCTTCACGACTCTGGTGAGCCAGGGAAGCGTCGCGCCCGTCTTTGGAGTAAAGTTGGCAGATAATGGTTCGGAACTACTACTGGGTGGTGTTGACCCTGCGCTATTCACCGGGGACTTCCGCAATGTGTCGCTTATTGAGGAGGTGAGTAATTTTTTTCTCTTGAACGTTTCTCATTGGTTGTGTTCCAGGACTTCTACGCCCTCAACCTACAAGCTCTCGCCGTTAACGAGACCACTGTTGCGACCGCAAACGGCATAACCGCAATTGTCGACACTGGTATGCTCTGTGACTCGACGAGAATTTCTTGCTGAGGAGCGCCAGGCACCACCCTCTTGATCGGCGACCCCACCGGCGTCCAATTCGTTTACGCTGGAATTCCTGGTGCCAAGGATGCTTCTGCGATTCTCGGGCCTGGATTCTTCACCGTCCCGTGTGACAGCATCCCGACGACTGGTCTTGGGCTCGACGATCAGCTCTTCGACGTGGCGCCGGAAATTTTCAACCTCGGAGTGCTGGACGGCAACGATTGTGTTGGTGGCCTAGTTTCCGAGGCCGACATTCGTAGGTCGCATTGGCTTTCCTTGCATTCAGCAATTGATCCTACATTGCAGCTTTCTGGGTGCTGGGCGATATATTCCTCAGGGTGAGTGCTGAGAAACCTGATATCGATCCATGTTGATTCTTGTTCCAGAACTTCTACACCGGTAGGTTTCGCAATAAACTGAGATCTGAAATGAGCCTGACGATGGCAACTAGTTTTCGATCAAGGGAACACCCGTGTCGGATTTGCTACCCCAGCATAACGATGAGGACTGATACGTAGATCCTGAAGTTCACGCACGTCTCTGGCTCCATTAATTTATTGAGGAGACAGAAATGAAATCGTCGCGCTTGAAGACTGTAGCAAATTTCGTCAGTCACAGTGAGCTCCGGGCTTGCGCAGTCATGTGTAATCGACCTTTGTTTTCGTTGCATCTCCATTTGGTTGCCGGCGTTGAGTCGCACTGATCCAATCACTCTCGTCACAACCTTTGTTCCGGCCGCGGCATCTTAGTAACTTAGTTGTCTTCCTCCACCACAATCCACCAGTGTCCATGGACCACGGTGGCATGCACTCACAATACACGGCAGGGAGCTCCCGCAAGCCGAAGACTCCCCCAGAAGTCGAAGTGCCAAATGACGATATGAGAAAGTGGCTAGCATTGTATTTCAATAAGGACTCGGACGAGTGAGTCGTGAGCAACCCGGTATCATCTATCTAATGTGTGTTCTAGACGCATAGCCGCCGCCCTTGAGGCTCCAGCCAACCTACCTCCGCCCCCGGAGCCCATCGAGTGGGAGATGCCTCCGCCCGTCCCTACCGAATTTCACGATCGCGAGTGTGTCTACGGCTACGCTATGACGGACGACAGCATGCAAGCCTACTTTGAAGCACACCCACCCGAAGACACCGTACCGCCGCGCTCGTCCCGCCTCTGGCGGCCCACTAAGATTGGGGCGATATCCCGTGCCGCTCGTACCCTAGGGCTCAAGGTGTTCTTTGAAAGCCTCGAAGAGGACGTCGCGTACTTCAGCTACACCCTGCATGGCCACATTCATCGGAAGGTGCCCGCCGAACGCCATATGAAGAGCTTCACCGACGTGCTGGGGGTCACGGAACCGGCGCGATGGTTCGTGACAAAGTGCCGAATCAAACAAAGGGTGGGGTGCGCCTCGTATCGATTTTAGCAGGAACAGTGGTGACGACCATATCCGGGCTATGTTCCCGCTTTTGTTCGTCTTGAAAATCTGTTCGTACACACTCCACCAAGTACCTGTTTGAACCATCGGCATTGTTCGATCGTCGGTTACGAGGCGGACTCCCGAAATCCGGGTAGGGTAGGGTACGAGTGAGAGCAAGAGAGGTAACGTCAACGGTCAGGACAACGTCAGGATATGCATTGTAGAATAGAAGACACTAGTCCCTGGTGCAGGCGCCAGATAAATTGACTGCTCTCGAGTTTGGCGCCTTGAGATATTGGTGTCTCGTGCGATGCACTTGGAAAAGGATCGGTCCACAAAAAAACGCACCAGCTGCAGAGACCCCGAGACAATTAGACTAAGGAAAATCGTGTGATGCGTATGATAGGCCCGCGCAAAGACCCATGGAGTCTCGTTTAGCGGCGCAGGCGTTCCCGGCGGGGCACCGATTGTACCTTGCGGAGCCGCCTCTTTAATACCGTTGTCAACCAGCTGTGATTCGTTTTCGGTGGTTTTCTGAGCTTCAAGGTCTCTGCTAACCCTCCAGAGAGCTCAAGGGCCTTCTAGGAATTGGTTTTGAGGTGAAGGGAACCGTCGATGTCTCCCGATCACACTAAAAAAACTGGATCTTGCGGCAACGATTTGCTTTCACTCGTCGTGGATGTGGTGCTGGGTAAGAGGCGGTATGATTGGCGTTTGTTAGCGATAGATATTAGGCGTTATTGTGGCGGATGAAGGATGCGGCGTTGTGGATCAAAGAGGACATGAAACGCGAGAGCGGCTGTCGGGGTTGTCCTGGACCCGTTGACGTGTTCCTGCGCTCTTTCCCCCAATGTCCACTCTGCTGCAGCAGTACCAGGCTGCTTCTGCACAGGACATCCACCCCGTCCTCACTGCAGTCGTAAATGGTAGCCCGTTGCCCTTCAAAGTCTGCCTTTATCATTGGTGCTAACTCGATTCGTCACCGCAGCACCACCGTTCACTTTCGACCAGGCCGCACGCTCAGAACTCATCCAGCTGCTTCTCAACGACCTCAAGGCTGGTACCAAGGGCCGCATATCTTCAAAAGGTCGCTCGCTTGCAATTCATCATCTTCTTTCAGTACGCGTTCTAATCAATTCAATGACCTGCAGATAATGCCCTCGCACTGCTCGCCCTAAAGACCCTGGGCAAGAATCCAACCGGCTCAGAGATCCTTGGTACTGCACCAAATCTCGCCATCCTCCTCGAGCTTTCCGGATCCCTCAAGGATGACCCCGAGGCATCCGGCGAGGCCCTGCGATGTATTGCAAACGCGCTGCTTCTCATCGAGCGCGCACGTTCCGTGTTCATAACAAAGGAAGTCGGCGGAGGGGATACATGTATAGCTCTGCTACAGGTGCGGGCTTCTTGTCCATTGCCGACATGTTCGCCTGCTCATGTTCTTCTAGAAAGCGACAAACCCCGATCAGATATTCATACTGTCGCGCATTCTCTTTCTCTCGACCGTCCATCCATCCTCGTTTATCATCTCGCTTGTCGAGGACAAGCGCAATGGCCACACCGTCGTTGATCTCATCGGGGGAAAACTCGACCTGCTCGTTGTGAGCTTGCTGTCCGGCACAAAAATGGCCCGTGAAGCGATGGTCGATATCCTCAAGTTCACCTTCAATATCCTAATGCACTATCCAAAGTCTGTGGAGGGTACCTCGGACGGTAGCAAAGTCATCGGCGACAATTGGAGTCCAAAACTAGATCCGTGCGTCTGTGTGATGCGTTTACAATAATTGATTTTACTGACTTGCGCTCCAGCATCCTACCTCCCCTACTTCGTGTATTCCACGCTCTACCTCCAACGTTCCCAGCCCCCGTTGCTGCCCCGTTGACCCACGTAATACATTCTTTAATCACCATCCCCGTGAGTCCGGCTCTTCGTACAGAGTGGTTAGGCTCCTCGAGTGGATCTTCGTCGCCCAAAGGCTCCCCAAAGACAAAGTCAAAGTCAATACCAGTTCCTGTCGTTCACCCGCCTACTCCACGGCGCGGCGACTCTTCCTCGTCCAGTCGCTCCCACTCGCCCGTCCGCTCTGGCACGCCGACTCCCCCGAAAGTCAGCCCTCTCGACCGCGCGCTCTCTGTCCTCTCAGCCGGACGCCGAACGCTCTCTCGCTCGCCATCCCCGATCCCTCCTTCCCCCTCCTCCCCGCGCGCGTCAAACCCAACGCACAAGCTCCCCGCAGACACACTGGTCCGCGCCCAGGCCCTGCTCGAGGTCTCCTTCGCGCACTACTTCCCCGACGGCACAGAACCGGACGACCCCGCCGTGCGCGAGCGCGTCAAGGCCGAGGCCGGCTCTGGCCCCGGGTCGGACACACACACGCTCGACGACGAGCTCTCGCCCCTCGTCGTGCTCGTCACGCGCCTCTGCCTCGCGGACGAAAACTCCCGCACACGCACGCGCGACTGGCTCGTCCCCGCGGACCTCGACCGCAGCGCCGCGGCCGGCAGCCTCGAGAGCCGCCCGGACATGCTCGGGCGCTGTCTGCGCCTCCTCGGGAGCGTGTACCACGCGCGTCTAAAGGACTCGGTCGGCGAGATGCTCTTCGCCATGTGCGATTCCGACGCAACGACGCTATCGACGCTGCTTGGGTACGGCAACGTCGCGGGCTTCCTCTTCAACAAGGGCATCATGAACGCACCGCCGCCGCCGACTGCGTCCGCCACGACGTCCGCGGCGATGTCCGCCGCCGCCGCGGACAACATCAACCCGATCACGGGCACGGCGCAGGAGGCGCGCGCGCCGGAGCCGGAGATGACGCCCGAGGAGAAGGAGGCGGAGATGGAGAAGCTGTTCGTGCTGTTCGACCGGCTCGAGCGCACGGGCACGCTCCCCCCGAGCCAGAACCCGATCCGCAAGGCGATGGAGAAGGCTGCCAGCGCGCCGCCCGTGCCCCCAAAGGACGACGACGACGAGTAGGCGCTGCGCTGCGTTTGCAATAAAGGAAATTGGCGCTGGTCGTCATTTGGTTTGCTTGCTGACCTTTCTTTTTCGGTGTCTGTTCATTCCCCATTCACTTTTGTTCACTTCATTCATACCCACCCACTACTTACAATTACATAGGCGAATTTCTTGCTATAAATTTAATATTAATCAAGTGTGTATATATGTATACGGATGGCACGAACAGCGCGCGGAGGCAATGAAATAACGAGATGGAGACGTATGGTGCAGGTTTTTGGCCAGCAATAGCAAGGAGCGTCGTGGAATGTGGCTTGAAGACCGACATTATCATTGAAATCGCGTCCCCTCGAATTTTCTCATATTGCGCAGGCTTTCTGACTCATAAAAAGATGAATTGAAATTCACAAGTACATGGAAAGTCAAGTCTGTGTACTTAGCATGGCCGGTGCATGCAGTCGGGTGTGTGTCGAAGCGGGCTTGCTTAAATGTGTCGATTGGGTTGTCGCCGTAGACAACCAACTCGCCCTGGCGGAGGTGCCACTTGCGACCAACAACAAATTTCCATGGCCAACGCTACGTCTCTGCCTCCAATGGGTGTTCTTCCCGGACGCGGAGGGGTGCAGGTGTCTTGAGCTCAATTTCGAGTCGCACGAGGGCAGGATAGACATGGAACTGGATTGACGAAGAAAAAGTATGGCATACAATGTAACATGACTGCACGTATCGAGCCGGATATCTAGCGTTCAGCTGTGGCGAGGATGACAAGGATATACGGTTTAGACCTATAAAGATTGAGTTAGCTGAGAAAGAATGACTGTGTATCTATATACCTTCAGAGTTTGACCTTGGTGCCGAACCATCGTGCTTCTTCTGTGATCCCAAGCGCTTCACAGAGGCATTGCAGATGGAGAGCAACCGGCACCCTCATCATGACAATGCCCTGCTCGGTAAAAGAAAAGTACGCAATGATGTCCTGTGCAATGGTTTCGAAGTACACGTCGAGCCCTACGGCTTCTGCGGCGATGCGAACCGTCTGGCGCTTACGGGACCGCCAGAGAAGGGAGGTGCGCGAAGGTAGAGGCTCTTCGTTCGGATGGGCGTCGAAGTATCCTTGCATCCATGCGTCCGTCAGGCTGTAACCGTAAACGCACTCGCGTTTGAGGAGATGGTCGGGGACAGCCGGAGGCTTCTCAAACTCAATGTGTGGGCGGGGTGGACGAGGTTTGATTGCGACAGCGGCGGCGCGTCGTCTGGAGGATATATCAGTTGGACAGTTAACCCAGGCAAGCTGGAGCAATCGCTCTTCGGCAGCGTCAGAGTATGCCAGCCATTATTTTAGGCTCTCTGGCAAATCCTTTGAGGCTGGAAGGACAGGAGCGTTTAACGGCGCTTGCTGCATGTAAGGACTCGGAGTAGGCCAAGGCAGCGTGACAGTGGCTGGAAAACTCAAATTGAAAAGGCAGCGTAGTATCCACACCGTGACACACCAAAGTGCATGGACATGCGTGTGTAACGTATATAATACAATCAAGAAAACACTGCACTCTATTCTACCACCCACTCCCTCACGGCAACCCCGGAAAACTCATACTCCTCCCCCTCACATAGCTCGGCCTTCCCTCCCCAGCCGGCCCCGGGGACCCCCTACCCTCATTCACTTGAGCGTTCCCATTCACGTGCACCCACGGAACGCTATTGCCCCCCGGGCTGCCGCCGAATTTGAGCGGGCTGCCCTTGGCGGACGAATACCCGCTCCACGTGCCCCAGCGGTCCCGCTCCTTCTGCGGCGTCTGTGGCGCGCTGGAGGCGTGGGATTCGGCAACGGAAGACGACATGAGCGCGAGGGCCGCCGCGCCGCGCTGGACGGCAGCGTCATACGCGCTGCGCAGCGGACCCGCGGCGGCGGCGTTGCGCACGGCACCCTCGATGAGCATCTTCTCCATCTCGCCGCTCAGCGCGTCCATCACGTCCGGTGTGGGCTGCGCGGGCGTGTTGCGGAACGGCTTGTGTGCGTGCGCGTGTCCGTGCGCATCCGTTGTTGAATTATTCGAGAGGGAATGCAGCTCTGCGTGCAGCATCAGACTCGCCTCGCGGTCTGCGGCGCAGACGAGCTGCAGGACGCGCCCGGCGAGCGCGTCGGTCACTTTGCCGGCGTCGGGGAAGAATTGGGGGGCGACGCGGGAGAGGGCGATGCTGAGGAAGAGGAAGAGTTGGTGGAGGAAGAGGATGTGTTGGTATGCGACGCGGCGCGGGAAGAGGGCGTGCAGGGGCGTGAGATGCGAGGGACCTGCGCCGGGGGCGAAGGTCGCGGAGGGGAGGAGGAGGGAGGAGGGCGTGAGGGTGGGCGAGGGGGAGAGAAGGAGGGCGAGTTCGGAAGCGAAGAGGGCGACGTAGAGGAGGTATCGCCACTGTAAGCGTGTCAGCAGCTAAATAAACTTCAGCAAGACGATGGACGCACAAATGCGACGGGGCTTGTCTCGCCGATGGCGGTCCAGAAGACGAGCACGGCGCCGGTGACGACGTGGTAGCCGATCGACTGGGTGAGCCCGTGGCGGAGGTACTCGCCCACGGTTGAACAGTGCGTCCAGTTGAGAACGTCGGGCCCGAATCGGTCGTACGCGAAGCGCACGGTCGGGTTCTTGAGCGCCTCGAACGCGTCACGTACGCGGATGAAAAGCGCCTCACCCTGAGGCCCGACGCGATCGGGGTGAAACTTTTTCGCAAACTGGCGGAACGCGAGCTTGAGCGCGGTGTCGTCCGCGGTTGGGGGGACGCCCAGGATCTCGTAGTAGTTCGGCAGCATACTGTTGGCGGTATCGATGAGGGTGTAGATCAGGTAACCGAGAACGACGACGGCGAAGGTGTAGCGGTAGTGACGCTGATATTCGAGAGTGCCCGGGGGCGGGGCGGCGAGGCGGAGAAAGGAGCGGGAAAAGTGGTGGAGGAGCTTGAGGGCTTGCTTAGTGGCATGGTGCGGAATGAAAGCCCAGCCGATTACACCAAGGAGCGCAATGGCCATCGCTGGGGATTTCTGGCAGCGTCAAGGACACAGAACGGGGCTTTATTCGTATTCGACGCTCTAGTTCACGCGCAAAGGATACACGTAGATGCCAGAAGCACAGTCGGCTTTCGTGGTTCCGGCTCGGAATCAGCAGCGTCCAAGAGAAGAGACAGGCAAGGAGCGCAGGGGGTGGCACTGGGCAGTAATACAAGGCCACCGAAGAGCCCAATCCACCGCCAGTCTTGCACCAAAATCAAGCGGATGTTGACTCGCAGTGTTACTCATGTCACGCATCAACCATTTCGTTCTCACCACACCACTCTGCCACTCTTCCTCGCTGCACCAATGGCAAAGACCGAGAGCGCGAGCGCATGGATAGCACGATTCAAAGAGTTTGCCCTTAACCCGTAAGTATATCTCAGCATTCCTCAATCACTATCCATCTAATCCATACTCCAGAGGCATCGGACTCGACGCCGCGGCAGCCCCTGCGTCCCACCAGCCTCCTCCATGCCACCAACCGGTTGAGTACGAGGCTCCGCCGCCTGTTCCCGACTGCCTTGTTCAGCGCAGGCGCGAGTGCGTCTACGGTTTTTGCCTGACGGACGCGTTTATGCAAAGCCGCTTCGACGCGCATCCGCTCGAAGAGCCTGAGCCTCCGCGCTCCACCGACGCCTGGAAGGAATATAAGCTCGATGCTATGTACAATGCCGGGGACCGCGTCGGGCTGCACATTTTTCTTGAACATGTTGAAGAGGGTGATGTTGCATACTTTTCCTGCACCAACCGTGGCACTATTGCCGCAAGGGTGCCCACCGTCCGTCATCTGAAGATGTTCGCCGATGAGCTAGGGATCTCGGAACCGGCGCAGTGGTACGCCACAAGGGCCCCTTATTAAAGGTGTGTACACATAATGTCTTGATCCTGCGCAAGTGCTCAGCGCTAGCGCTCAGCGCTCAGCGCTCATCCAATTGATAGAGTCGTACAATACAGATTTTATCCTCATCTTCACATCCGATGACGAAACCACCTATTACGCTGGATATGTGAATGCAGGCCCAGATATGTTACAATGTATTACTTTCTCGCTCTCCTCGACCTCGAAAATGCAGTAGTCCAACAACATTTTCATGCAATTCCGACATTGAATTCCTGCGTCGGATGAGTCGGGTGCATCAAAGTACGTCCGGATACTTAGCCGCGTCCACAAAGACGCATCCATGGACGCAATCGTGTTGCCGGAGGATTTCGGGGATGGGCGGAAGATTCTTCCTCCTGGAAGGATCAAAGCTCTCAACATCGTTGCTCGCGTGAAGACTTCGTGTGCCTTTTGATAAACTTGAAGTTGTATTGGTCTGTTCGCTGTTCGACGCGTGCTGTCACGGTGTGACGCATTTCTCCTTCCCGTCTTCCCCTATCTTGACTAGTACTCTGACGTTCTCTGGGAAATGTAGTTGAGTTTGCCTCTTGCACCAATTCAACAAGCTCAGATGCCTTTCCCTGGACCGTGCGGCATCTCAGTCTAGTGAAGCTCCTGTGTCTTTCGCGCTCTTTCTTGGTGTTCGACGATCGGTACAAGAGTATAGTGGCAAAGCCTGATATCTTCTGTCAAACTTGAAGTTCACATGCACGTCTCGGGAAGAATCGCATAGAATCGCATATACAAATAAATACAGCAAAGCTCCTGCTCGAGTCCTTCATATCGCTTCAGGTGCAACTTTGGAATCGACACTCTGGCCGGCCGGACTCAATCATGAGCACTGGCTTCCAAAAGATGTTTCAACTTTGCAACAGTTCAGTATGCTGACCGGAAACAGATGGGATCTACAGCATGAAGTGTATTGATGCAGAGATGATCCCATCCCTACGTTTCTCCCTCCACTTGCACGTCGTGAGTGTCTGTGCTCAGCTCTCCATGTTTCTTTGTACCTAAAGTTCAACAGTGCAACTAATTTCGAAGCTCCAAGTCCTCCGGATACTATGGGCCACGGGCATGCCCTACTTGCACTCTTTTTACAACTGGCTTTAGCCGCGATCTTTTCAACTTTGGTGGCCGCTCAAGCTCAAGCGACAGAAAACTCACAATGTGGCGGTCAAAACTGGAGTGCGTTAGTTTTTGCGTTCCGAATCAAAACTGAGTCCAATTCCAGCGGGTCCTACGACTTGTAGCGGTGCTCAAATCTGCGTTGCAGATCCTGATAAACGGGTTTCCCTGTGCCAGTCAGACAATTTTTATTTTTATCAGGAATCTGTGTTGAACCTGATTGCAGGGACCCAACAGGACCCCCGGCGGGAGGTAGCGGCTCACCACAGAAGTCACCCCCCGGGCAACCGCAATCCACGCCACGGCCTCCGCCCTCGACCCCTCCGCCTTCGCCTCCGCCTCCTCCAGTCACATCTGCAGTCTTGCCGCCGCCTCCCACAAGCACCGAAACAACTAGCTCCTCCCAATTTGTGTGCGTAGCTGGCTGCCTGTACGAACGTTCGCCGAATATTAGTTGCAGGGGAACCACAGCACCGTCCGCCGCCGCGGATCCAAGTGCAGTTGCCACAAACTCGAACCAGGAAACGCTGACCGCTGGGGCTCCATCGTCCGATCACCTCTCTCCCCCCACTAGTGGCATTGGGCCCGGTCCCCAATCCAAATCCACCCTTGGCTTCTCCGCTCCTTCGGCGAGCTCTTCTTACACGACCCCCGGCGGCTTGCCTGTCGTCCCCCCGAACAGCGGCGTAGCTCAACCCACTACCAGTTCCGCCCCCGATGCCGTCCCATCTGTCCCCGCCCTCGCCTCCTCCTCCAAACCCGATGATAAAACCCCCATCATCGTAGGCGTCCTTGTCCCCGTCCCCCTCCTCCTCCTCCTCGCCGCCACGGGCTTCGTGCTGTACAAGCGCCGTCAGCGCGCGCGCGATCGCCGCGAGTGGGAGCGCACGCACTTCGAGATCGCGGAGGCCGTGCGGCAGGTCGCCCGCCCTGGCGTCACAGGCGCGGGTGGCACACAGTACGCGACTGTGTGGACGCCGTCTCAGAGCGGCAATCTTTTGTTTGCGTCCGCCGCGAAACAGGGCTCGGAGGATCCTTTTGTGGACAAGTCGCACCATTGGCAAGAAGCGGAACACGGACGATCGCCGTTCTATGCACAGGACGAGGCTGAATACGAGCCGGAGTCGCGCCCTGCGAGTCTGATGGACTCCTCCTCAATCGACTCCCATGGCCGGACCCTTTGATAACTTCCAACCTGTACGTTTTGTACTACTTCGTGTCATTTCGATACCCGGACCGTTAGTGTCCTGACAATTGTGCAATCAAATTCAAATGGTCTTCCGGCTAGTCTCCTGAGGCAGAGCTTCGAATTTTCGTGCCTCAAGACATTCCTTGATCAGACAGGTATGCTGAGTTCACGCAGCTTTGCGCCAGTTTGCATCTTACGTCTGCCTCAGGGAGACTAATTCCGACCACAGACTGAGGCAGACTAATTCCGACCACAGATTATGGTTCAGTGCTACAAGTGTGCTCGAGAATGTTAATAAGGGGTTTGGTCTGCGTTACGCGTATCCCGTGGACAACAGGACCGACCTCCAGCGGATGAAATCGTCCTTGAAGGGCTCAGACGCGCTGCTCGTGCGCGTGAGCGAGCTGCTCGGCCTGGAAACGTCGCTCAAAGCGGTGTACTCCGACTCCGACCGGGGCAGTGTCATGTTGAACAGAGTATTATCTGGGGAGCTTGATATCCCCGAAGTGGAAGGGTCCATTATCGACGAGATACACCAGAACTTCTCCGGGGAGATCATCGAACGCGACGAGTACGACGTATACAGCCGCTCGTCTTCCGATGTTACAGAGGTGACATGGATCACGCAAATGTCGAACCTCATTGACTTGGAGGCGACATTCATCTCGTACGGTAACGAAGCTTCGCTTGGATATATCTATGGTGACCTGGCGCTTGTGGTTGATGTCCCTGCCGCGGAGGATCCGAGTCGATCGTAGCTTTTGTGCTTCCCTACCTTTCCTCCAATATACCGCGCAACTTTCCCTGATTCTGGGTCTGGCCTCTTAGATTCTAGAGCTAGGTGAGGATACATGCGCGGCGCGTCAAGATTTATTCTGAATTTGCTCCTATTTGTCCCGCACGTGCAGGCGCGACGGGCCTGGTCACGCATGAGGTCCGTGCGTAGTCCACGTCACCCATCAAGCATCCAAGGTTCCTGACCTCTCCGATTCTCCTCTGCCCCTCCTCTCCACCCCAAGGCGAGTACATTCCACACTCAAGTCCTGTATTCTGACCTCTACACCAGCAGTCTCCACTCCATGTCCTTTGCTACCGACACTACCTGGCCGCTTCCGCTGAAGAACATCTTTGCCGTCTTCCGTGCCACCCACGGGTCGTTGGAGAATCGTTACTACGGCGCTTACGACAAGCTGTTGAACTATTGTTTCGGTCCGGGCTTCGACTTCGTCGTCTCCCCCCAGGCCCCGCCAAAAGAGAAGGAGCGGGACGCCGTTGATTTCATCCTTTACCTTGTCGTCCGCGACGCGAAGCAGCGCCCGGTGCTCCTTCTGGAAGTCAAGGACGATACCCACCGCGACGTCCCGAGTCTACGCCACGCGGCGGATACCCAGATGCGTGACCGGTACAACCAGCTCCTCTATGCATGCCCGATTCCGACCCTCTATGGCTTGAGTGCCATGGGCACCAACATCCGCGTATATGCAGGTGATGTCTTGAACGAGGATGTGAGTCCGGCGGTTGTCCCCACCAGTCCAACTCGCATCGTTGGTCGGGAGTATCTCAAGAACGACTGGAATCTCGACCTGTTATCGGACGAGGGCTTCGCCAAGATAAAGGAGATTGTGAATTTCATCAAACAGCAATGTGCTTTGATCCAGGATTGAGTGCGTTTTCGTATAAAAGTCGATCTTAATGAATCTCAGCCGTGTATGCAGGCATGTCGAAGCTCGAAGCTTTTACTTTTCCACTGGCTGAAGTGTCGAAATACAGTAGGGGTCACCTATCATGTAGCATGTTAACGAAGCTCGTTTGAATCAATCAAATCTGAGTTCACAATAATCGTAACCGATTGCCAATTGTTTCTGACTCGGAGTTCTCCGAGCAAAGCTAAGTATCGCGGCCCCCCCAGAGACAGATATCTGAAGTTCCCCCGCAGGCTGGACTTTTCTCCTCCTTCCTGCCAGCATTTATCATCGAGAGCTACCGGAAACTGAGCCCTGATCCAGCAAATGCCCTCATCCCTGCGCAGATCCTGCGGCAAATAAACTCCCATTTTGCATCTCCGATGCTCCGATGAGCGCCCAGATATGTAGCGGCCTGCGGCTCACGGCTCTCGGTCTCAGCCTCGCTTATGCCACGAACGGGACCGTTATCGAGCAGTGGTCGCGCGACTATCTGAACAAGTCGGACACGCTACCGTCCCCCATCGAACGCGCGAGGATCTGTTCCTACCTCTACATCGGTCACAAGCGCTTCCACATGCCCGCCATCGTGGACCTCATTCCCCTCCTCCCGCACATGTCCCTCCTCCTATTTTTCGCCGGCCTTGTCATGATTTTAGGGTTTTGATTCCGAGATAGACGTGGCAATCGCGCTCGTTGCGCTCGCATACGCCGTGCTCACTGTGGTGCCTCTATTCTTCGCCAACTGCCCGTGCCGCATGCCGTTTTCGAGTGTTCTTTGGAGCATTGGCCAAATCAGCGCGTCGTTCTGGTCGGCGCGGCGCGGCGGCATGTCTCGTTCCAATAATCACACATGGAAGAGGTCATGACGCGTGCGCGAACGCCGGGTCCACGGAGCGCGACAAGCGTGCGCTCTGTTGGACGCTTGAATCGCTCACGGCCGAACACGAGCTCGAGCCCTTGGTTGAGGCCATTCCGGCAGTCACCTGTTCGCGAACGCCGCCTCGAGCACGACCACCTTATACAAACCCTCATCGACGACCCCAGCATGCAGCTCGGCTCCTGCTCTGCTTCGTACGGGCGAGAGCGGTTTCCTGGAGGATGATGTCCGTACCGGTCTGTGCCTTGATGCCCTCCTGGCACTTGCGATGGCGAAAGTCGGCACAGATACTCTGATCTTCCTAGTCGAGATCTCGACGCTCGCGTACGTCTCGGCCGTGGCGCGTACATCCGACGGATGTGTTGGGGCAGCTTCCGACGTTGGGCAGCTACCATGTGCAGAGAACGAGGCCCGTCTGCGCGGTTCAGTGGACGAGTGCCAAAATTTTACAAGTAGATAGTTGGTGAGGGGTCGGTCGATTAATACAGAGAGTGCTACATGTACATATGGTGTGCTCTAGAATAATAATAAGAATGGGGGTAATCATTTTTTCTTCCGCGCGTGCGGCCAAGTGAATATCGGGACGTCCTTCGGGACCATCGCATGCCGCGCCTTCCTCACAGCCTCCTCCCGCCACTCAGCGCCCCAGGGCATCCCCGTCAACGACTTCTGCATCTGCAGCGTTCGGCGAAGCATGTTGACGACGGGGTAATGGTCGACCCTGCCGCCCGCCATGTGTTGGCTCTGCGCGAGGATCTCGTCGATGGTGGGGATGCGGCCTCTCCACGTCGCCGTCGGCGCGCCGTCCGCATCCACATTCTCATCGTCATCCGTCTCCTCCTCCTCCTTGCCCCTCCCCTTCCGCTCCACCTGCTCGCAATTGTGCTTCAGCAGCCCTTCCATTATCCACCGATACGAGACCGCCGGGTCCCCGTTCATCCTCCGTGGCGGAAACGGGCCCATCAACTCGAACGCGAAGAACGGCTGCTTGAAGCTCAGACGCGACCGGTGCACGTCAAAGTACACGCGGCGCGCAAGAAACCGCATGAGCACAAAGTACGTCCGCTCGTTAATCTCCACCCCCACGTCGCTCATCGTGCGCAGAACCACAAGCGCGCCGGCGAAGTCGTCGGTGTAGAGGAATGCGCGGAACGCGAGGAGCAGCAGGCTCTGGTCCATCGCGATCTGGCTCCGCCGCTCCGCCGCCGATTTAGACGCGGGGGGATGGAACCGGGCGCTGAACCAGAGCGTCATCATGTCCGCGAAGAGCAGGCGCGGGGCGGTGACGTCTCCGACGGGCTCTCTGCGTCGCGAGTCGTTGGGCTTGTAGTGGGTCTTGTACTGGAACCCAAGGAGGCGGAAAAGATGCTTGTAGGTGATCGCGTCCGGTTTCAAGGGCGTGGTCGCTGCGAGCCGGATCACGACGCCGTAAAAGGCAAAGGCCTTGCGCAGGTCCTTTTCGTGCTTCTGTCGGGCGAGAAGGGCGTTGAAGACCATGATGTGCACGGGGACGTCCTTCTCCCTGATCACACCCATGATCCAGTCCACCGCCGACTGGTCGTTGTCGGGCGCAGAGTGGATCATCTGCGCATACGGCTCCGCGGCAGGTTCCAGGATCGACGGCTGAAAGTCGTACTCGGCGATGGTCTCCGCAGCAGCGAAGAGGTCCCCCGCGCGCGTTTGCAGGTCGACAAGCTTCATAACGAGCGCCCGCGACGGACGGTAGCCCTCGCCCTTGACCGTGATAAACAGATGGGTGAGGTGGGCGGAAGATTCAGCGGGGATGTCGAGGATGAGGATGTGATCCAGGAGCTCCATGAAGTGGGTCTCTGTGAAGGAGCGGTAGGCCAGGATGGTCTTCAGGCCCTCGAGCTGGGTTTTCCCCGGGGCCGTAGACGCCGCCAGCGACACAGCCAAGAACAGAGCATCCGTAGAGGGCGACGGAATCAGGCCGTCTTCGAGCATGTGCTGGTAGACGGCAACGGAAACAGACGACGCTCAAAGAGTGAATGTATGATATTCTCCGCGATTTTGGCACGAGTCGGAATTTGGAGCTCTTCCGCCCGAAACCTATCACGAATGAGCCCCCGTTGGTGCTCCTCATGCGGCTCGTCTTTCACGAGATCTATAAACTGCATGAAGGAAGCAACCAATTCATTGTTTTTGGTCCTCTCAAGCTGCTCGAGATGCTCTGGCGTAAATTGGTCCGGTTGCTCCAAGGTAAGGCGCTCCAGGGGCCCTTTTTGCGAGTTTATGGCCAGACTAGCCGCATAGCGTGTGGTGAACCTCGTACAACGCGAGGCTACGCGAGGTAAACAGTTTCCGTCCGAAAGAAAGAGGAACCATTCGCATGCATGCAAGCTCAGCCCAAATCCATTAGTTGCAACGGGCAGACAGGGCGAGAAGATTCGAGGTGTTTGGATAGTAAACAACCCTGCTCGCAGTACGCTCGCAGTGCCCCGCCATGTAGTTGGCCACGCTGGGGTGACCTCCGGCGTCGATTGCTCGCAGAAAGTCTCAGATACAGCAATGGATATTCGATTACTGTAACGAGTTTGTGTCATCGAACAAGCTCCTGAACCTGCTCCTCTCTCTCCCACCGCCGACTTTAAACCGCCAAAAATGCGTGCAGACGACTTGGATGCACTCATCGTGCCCCGCTACGAAAATGGCCAGGCGACCTGGATCAGGTTGACTTGTGCGGCCGCCGTCTCTCCGCCTCCTTCCACTATCGTTCGCACGACCGAAGACGAGCGACGGGTCATCAAGCGTTTCTACGACCTTGCCGAAGAGGACGTGTCTCCGCGAGCCACGCGCGAGCTAGCTGGCGAAGACGTCTGCGTCAAGGTCTAGGGCCCACTCATCGTCCGAGGCCAACTTGAGGGCTTTGTCATACCACGCGAAACTAAACTACCCTGGATCTGCAAAGGCACGTCGCTGGATAGAGCAGCTGCAGCCAGTCGTGCGCACCGTGCATAGCAAGGGCATCATCCACGGTGACCTCAAACCCGACACCGTTCTCGTACACAACGAGCAACTCGTTTTGTGCGACTGGGCTGCCGCGCAGCTCAAATCGGAGGCAAAGCAACCCCACGAGGCGACCACGCCATACCAGAGCCCCTGGAGGTGTCGCCAGTACCGGATCCCCTTCGCAGACCAGCTCCCCCTCTGCGAAGCAGACGACCTGTATGCGCTCGGTGTGACCATCTGGCACATCTGGCTCGGCAGACCGCCGTTCGACGCCGACAAGCCCGAATCTTTGGACGAGGAGATTGCTGATGGACTTCAGCCTGACCTCGATGCGGTTGACGACGAGACTTGATCGAGACGTATCTCGGTTCTGATGCGATATTTTGTGCGACAGGACACCTTTGCTTGAGCGCATCCACCTACGCTCCCGCCGGCGCAGAACCGAGTCATGGAACGCAGAGTGCTGCCAGGAGCTTCATTTCATTGTCAGACATAAGTATCTTCCGGCATCGGGCCCGGTCTCTAATTTCAGTCCAATCCCCTCCTTGTGTGAGCTTCTTTTACGCGACCCTGCGACCTGCCTGTAGTCCCCCCGAGCAGCAGTGCCGTACCCCAACCCACTTCCAGTTCCACCCCCGTCCGTCCCCTGTTTGCTTCCTCCTCGAAACCCGGTGACAAAACCCCCATCATCGTAGGCGTGCTCGTCCCCTTCTCCTCGCCGTCGCGGGTTTCGTCCGGGGCGGCAATTCGCGTTTGTGACCACCGCAAAACAGGGCTGCCCCAGTGACGGAGGATCCTTTTGTAGATAATCCGCACTGGCAGGACGCGGAACACGGACACGCTGGATTAGCCGCCGCACGATCGCTGTTCTATGCACAGGACGAGACGAAACCCTGCGAGTCTGATGTACCCCTCAATAGACTCACATGGCCAGACCCTCTAATATCTTTCAACCTGTACGTTCTTGTACTTTGTGCGTTTTTTCCGATACCCGACGTATTCTGTCAATCGTGCAATTAAATCATGTTCCGGTCACAGACTATCGCTGAAAGCACGCATCGGCCTAGCGCACGTCCATCGGAAACAACCAATTAAGCGAAAGGAGGTATCAGCGTCCCGGGCGGGCGCTAAAAGTGAGACCAAGACAAACGGCGATCGCTCTCCGCGCCTTTATATTCGGAACAATTCTGCAAGGTGACATCCTCCTGTTCGTCTGTCTGCCCCCCATGCGCGCCCCTACAGTCCTTTCCCTATTTTCCCTGGTCTTCCCTGCCCTGTTCGAATTCGTTTTGGCGGACGATAAACTCCCGTTCCAAACCAACTACCCGAATGATTGGATCGACCCCGACTTTATCGCCGCTGGAAAATTCGCGAACACGACGGGCGCGGCGCAGCAGGAGATTGTCGCGTGGGCGGAGCAGTTGGCGTCTTCTGGTCCTTGGAGTGCGCTTTGCTTCCTTTCATAGTCGGAGGGAACTCACGAATATCTGGTTGCAGGCGTAACAAATAAACCGATAGCAGCCCCCAGCGGTGACAAGAAGGATTACATGAGCTGGGCGCCATAGTGCGGCCTCCCCTTTCCTCTCTCCGCAGACCCCCCTAATTTCTACGATCAAAGCTGGTGGCCAAACTGCACTGGCGTCGGAAACACCACGGAGCTCACTCCCCAGCAGAGTGCGTGCTGCATTACATCCCTTTTATAAGCGCCGAACGTGACACTTGATCTCTAGTCTGGACCACATGTCCATATGTTAACAGGGACGGCCAATTTAACCCGGACAGGCTCACCATCAACGATATCGGCGCGTTCTTCAATCTATCGGACGCGATTCTGTACAATGCGCTAGCCTTTGCGTTCGAGAATAAAACGTCGTCTGTGTACTCCCAAAATATTGGTTAGTGCTTGGTCTGAGCTTTCGGTTTTTTTTGCTCATCAAAGACACAGTCAAATTCGTGAACGCGTGGTTCCTCGACAGCGTAACGGGAATGAATCCCAATCTGAATTACGCCCAGATGGAGCGGGGCCCGACTGGTCAAGTCGGTGAGTGGGTTATGCGTGTTCTGCGAATTATCCTAACTGTCAGTCCAGGATCGCATACCGGCGTACTGTGTGTAGACTGGTCATCCGAAGATCCTTGCGCTGACACCCGGGTAGTGACCTGAAAGGCTTTGTTAAAATCGTGTCCGGCATCATGGTGCTCAGGAAGCGAAAGTGTACTGACTGGACGGGCGACATCGACAACCAGATGATCGCATGGACCCAGAAATACATAACCTGGCTGGAGACTAACAAACTGGGCGTGGACGAATGCGCGTCCTTGAAGTATGTGCCCCAGATATCTTTCCGTCCCGCACTGACATTTGTGGACGCAGTAACCACGGAAGCTTTTGCTTTAACCAGCTTATTTCGCTGAAGCTGCTGGTCAACGACGTGCCGGGGTCCGTCAATGCCAGTAATATGTTCTTCCACGGGATCTATCAGGGACAGATAAATTCAACTGGGGACCAGGTATTTATTGCTCACCGTTGGCGTATGCAGCAGGCTGATCATTCGATTAGCCTTTCGAGGCGTCCCGCACCCATCCTTATCATTACAGGAACTACAACCTTGCGGCTATGATCGTCAGTCGCTCCCAATCTTTCTGAAAATCGACTCACAATTTCACAGACCAACGCCCGCTTGCTCAAATACGCGGACCCCACGTCCGACCCGTGGAACATGACCACCAAAGCCGGCGCGACGATCAAAGACGCGCTGGACCTGGTGATGACCGTGGACCCGAACAAAAGCGGCGAGTCGGGCGCCGTAGCGGAGATCTACCCCAACATTGCCGCCATCGCGTCGACGTACGGGGACCCGGACGGCAAGTACGTCGCGTTCCTAAACAAGAACTTTCCGGAATATCCGTCCGACGCGGATTTCGTATGGGACCAGCCGTTGGCGGGCGGCGTGGCCGCGACGGCGAACGCAACCAACGGCACGACGGGAGCGAAAACGACGGGGGCGGCATCTACGCAGCGAAGATTTGGGATGCTCTCGGTGGCTGTATGCGCGCTTCTTGTTGGCAGCGCGGTTGCCTGGTAGGATTGAGGGCTTCGGACATTGGGACTTTGGACACTAGGAACATTTATGCTTATTAACTTACTTGCTTAAGGAGTACATCTACTAATGCATCAGCAGAATATTCAAAAGTCAAAACTTTTATTGAGATCTTCATGCAGGAGCTCCCGCATTCCAGGAGGCAGTTTTGGCTCAGAACCCTCAGCAATGTATCCTATATAAGATACGTCAACAGTGAAATTCGACAACGGTAGTTGCATGCTCACTGAACGGCATCTCAACGCTTTCTTTCGGGTTGAAGATGATTGTCGGAAAGTTCTGCCAAATAAAATCAGTAATCGCGAGAGGAGACAGAGGGAGGACCCACGACGTAGGTAATATCATCCAAAGGAACTAGAAAGATTGAGGAGCAGCGCTAAGAAATTACGGATTGAGAACAGACTTTTGTCGTCGACTACCAATTTTGTGACACCGAGCGCTGTGTCCGTGGTCATCTGGACGGGCCCCAAATGCCTCGTGGGGAAGCCCAAGACGCGCAGCTCCGCGGTTCGGTCGCGCGGTGGATCGTCGCCTGTCGATTGTTAAGATACAGAGCCTGCCTGGAATTTATGACGCACCGAGTATGCCCTGAAAAGAAGAATCAGGCAAGAGATAAAGTGCGCACAGAAATAGTACCCCGAGAAGAAACCACTCAAACCTCCCGTCGCCATCTTCAGGCGATAAAGGAAGCTCAGCCTTCGGGTCAAGAAGACAGACTTTTTGCAGAGAGGAACTCCCCTCCCCAAGCTGCTGCCGGATGAGGTCCAGTACGCCGTCCTGATGGCAGCTTGCGTCGACGAGCCCCGACGCTGGGAGAAACACCGAGGACAACGAGTTGCGCGAGGCTTTGGAGAGGTGTGTGAAATGAACCGTCGCCGTCGAACCGGCTAGCGAGCGCATATGCTAAGCACCTCTCAGCACATAGATCGTCCGATGGCCCGAAGAACCAACCGCGTACTCTAGTTCAACCCAGGGGGGGATTGCTTTGGCAGTGTCGTCGTCGTCTTCCATGTGTTCTTCGATGCACTTCAGATGTGGGGACAGGTGTGGACGCAATTCAGCGTGACAATCTCACCGACCACGTAGGCGAAGGGCATTTCGCAAGAGCAAGATGTAGGACTTGGCCTTTTTGAACGTCGAACGGGATATTAATGCCGGAACAATTATTCAGTCCAACTCGACGAAACACGGTGGCGGCGGCGAGAGAGAAGACGAAGATCAGAGTGGCTGTACAAAACTAATCTTGTAAGCAACGTTGACGGGGTTTTCAACTTTTTTTGAAGCCAAACGCAATTCGAACTTGAAGAAGACACTCGTGGAGAAGACACCCAGCTTTGACCGCGTTTATCACTGGCACGCTGCCCTGGTACTAGGTAGCTTCCAATGAGCTTGCCTGAGCTGGCCAGGCACTCACACTACGTCTTCATTTATTGAACATGAGAAGCTCCTTATCGCGCTTCAGCGAAGACAACACATTGCAAATGAAGAGCTCGAAAAACTCAAACCAGCCTCTCTCAAGTAATATCTGCTATTGTTCTCGATGTTTCGGATATTCCGGCCCGGGTTGCAGCAAGTTCATTCAATCTCTATTCAAATGTCATTTCAGAAAAAAAAATCCTCGCCCACGTCAGGAATATCTCCTTATCACGTTTCCCGCCAGGCCGTACCGCTCTCTGTATTACATCGCTACACTCATCCACTATGTCCGATTTCTCCAATGTGCAGTCGCAGCAGTTCCTGACGGCTGAAGCGATGCTACCTGGGCGCCTGCTGCAGGTCGAGGCTGAAATTCCGGAGAAGCGAAATCTCGGGACGCGCGAGGAGCTAGTGCAAGCCGGCGAGGGGGACGAATGGACGTACCCGGACGGCGGGTTGCGCGCCTGGCTTGTCGTTGGCGGGTGCTTTATTATGGCGTGCACATGCATGCGAGTATGGTCTGCTGCTCTTGACGTGCCGCTGAAAATCAGACCAGGGGCTGGGGCTTGGTCTGGGGCGTGTTTCAAGACTTTTATCACACCAACAGGTTTTCTGAGGCAAGTGTAAGCATTCTGTCTCTTGTCGGCGGTGTGTTCTGTTTCGTGAGTAGTATGGCCATGATTTCCGCTGTTTTCTGACGAAAACCTATAGAGCATGAACTTCGTTTCCTATCTATCTGGAGCCATCGGGGAAAGATAGTGAGGATCCTAAATTGAATCATATCGTGGTTCGACCACTTACTTTTCACTAGCGGCTACAAGGTCCCTATATCTTGACCTGCCTCCTTACTGTATCTGACTCTCTCTCTCTCTCAGCGGATGATCGCCCTCAGCTGTGTCTTGGCGTATCTTTGTTTACTCGCATCCGCGTTCGCTACGAAACTGTATCAGGTTTTCCTCTTCCAAGGATGTCTGCTTGGCTTCTCGTTCGGCATAGCCATGCCGCTATACATGGCTCTACCGTCGCAATGGTTCCACCGCCGGCGTGGACTTGCCACAGGCATTGCCCTCGCAGGTTCTGGGTTAGGGAGCGGAATCATGTCTCTTATCGTTCGATTTCTGTACGTACCCGCTCGTTTCCTCTTCCGCATGTCCCACCTTATCAATGTCTACCGAACGCAGCTTGTCCCGTCTGGGGTACCGGAACACGATGCTCATCTACAGTAACGCTTGTGCCGTGCTCTGGACGATTGCATGGTTTATGATGGCTGAGCGTCGCGCCCCTGGCTACGAGAACATCAAGAAACGTTGGCTTCCCCGCACCGTCGGCCCCGTGTTCTACAGTATCGCGCTCAGCATCTTCTTTAGTATCTTCGGATATCTGGTACGTTTCTTGGTATTGCTCTTGCAACAGCCGCGTGCTTATTTTCGGAAGTCCCCATACTTCTTTGTGTCTTCGTTCGTGAAGGACGTCGTTCCTACCTTGGATCCTCATTCCATCCTCGTCGTTGTTCCTTTGGTTTCGATGAACATTTCTGGTATGTTCCCCTGTTTCTCTCTTCCCTCCCTCTCGTTAACCTCCCACCACAGCTGGTGTCGGTCGCGTGCGCACTCACCCCTTCCCCCATAGCCGATGGCTTGACCCCATCCTTGCAGATCCTCGCTGGACGCATGGCCGATCGATTCGGGCCCATAAACATGTTCTTCATGAGCTTCTTCCTCGGCGGCCTTTCGCAGATCTTCGTTTGGACCTTCGCCCGGTCCTACGCCGTCGTGATCGTCTTCAGCGTTATTTACGGCCTCGTCGGCTGCTGGTTCGCCGGCCTCCTACCCGTCGTGTGCGCGCAGCTATTCGGCCTGAACGACCTTGCGACGATTACCGGGTTCATGGTCCTCGTTAACGCGTTTGGTGGGAAACCTTTGCCTCTCGTTGCTCCCTGCTGAACCCCGCTGCAGGCCAGCTTTCGGGGGCGTCGATCGGGGGCGCTGTGTTTTCGGGCTCGGGAGGAGACTGGCGGGCGGTGTCGCTGTACTCGGGCTGCGTGATGCTTTTTGGGTCATCGTTTGTATTGTATGGTAAGAATTGGATTATCGGTTGCCTCTTATTGCGCTAAACTCCGTTCAGCGCGTTTTTCGCACGACAGGCGCATATTGGCCAAGGTGTAGAGCAGCATCTGCGAATTTCAGGATCGGTTGAGCCGTATTGCTTGGTAAGTGCCGTCCAAATGATTGTTATTCTCCTCACACAACAGCGAATTCTAGAATTCCAGACAATCGAGCGATTTCACGATGTGCAAAGTACAACCACCGTTTCCGACGTTTCGTCATTCTTTCATCGTGTAATTAACACAACTCAAACTGGTAGGTGATGAATAGTAGTCATCTCAGCGAGTGGTAGATATCCTGTGGATGTCAAAGTCGAACCATTTCAGGTCCGCGTTGGGCTGGCGGCCTACAATGCACTCGTTGTCGGTGTTGCGAAAGATATCTTAAGAACGTACCCCAAGCACCACACCCGTGACCCCACTTCGAGGCGGCCAGCAATTTTCGATAATGCTCCACCATCGTTTTGGAGTCTTGATCCGTTAAAGAGGTTTCAAGAATCTCTCGGTGTTGGTCTTCTCTTAGTGTAGGATACATCTCCGCAAGCAAACGCATGCTCTTCAAGTCGTTCCTCGTCTTTTCCTGGTCGGCATGCCTCGCGCTCTTATGATTCGGGTGAGACATGTGCAAACGACCCAAGTGTGGAATTCACCGATTCATTGGTCCGGCGTTTGGAGGTAATGTGAGCCATGCGAGCTATAGTCTGTGTGTCCCGGGCGCCTCGATCAAGAAGACTGACGCGCAATGTCGCTGTCTCGGACTGCGTGATACTCTTTTGCGAGGATGTTTTTCTTCCTTTCCTGTTTTCGCTACTTGGAAAGCCCGCGCGATCCAAGAGCAATTCGGGCCCGATTTCGGTTCATGACGCTGACCGGGTGAAGATGTAGCGCTATATTTGACGCGAAACGACTTCGTTCAGATCGATATGTAATTATAAGAATTAGCAGTAATTATGGACAACAGTTCCCTTCTCCCGAGCATATGGAGTCCGTTGACCCGCCCGCCGACTCGCAAGACGGAGCACACCGACTCTCCGCACCTCCTTTTTGGCATCTGCCTCTTCCGTCGACGGCTCGCGCTTCCTCGCGCGCCAAAACACGGTGGAACGATGGTCCTCAGGGAGCGCCTCTCGACGCGAAACCTCCCCATCCAAACGGACGGTGTTCTTGGTCCCCGGCCCGATCCGATTGAGATTTTCAGTTCAGCGGTTGTGCGAGAGACATGGTGCAGCGCATGGAGCGGCGTAGCGCGGTCATAGCAGGTCGTGGATGTGTTCATCGCCGCCGTGGCAATTTCGTTAGGGCTTCTCAGATTGTTCCATGTTTGCGTGTATCCATTGCTTCATAGCTTCATAGTACAATATGTTGTGTTGTGTTAAGCATGCGCATAATCAGTCAATCCCGTACCAGCAGGCAATGTCCGGCGTCCGGCGTAAAATACAGACAACTTGAAAAGTTACAGCGCCCCGGACGCGGCGGGTGAGTGTGCATGCATCGGGGGCAGCACAGACGCCGCGGACGACCCGGTGTACGCGTGCGCCATCTGCGCGGGGTCGAGCTGCTCGTACGGCACGTACCCGTTCGGGTACCGCGGGGAGTGGTACCACTCATCGTGCTGGGGGCGGGGCTGGGGCTCGGGATCGGGGGTGTACTGCGGCGCGGGGACGCGCCGGGGACGATGCGGCTGGGGCTGGGGCTGGCTCGCCATGCCCCGCGTCGCGGCGGCCATCATCGGGGGAGGGGCGCCGCGGTTGTCGGGGAGATCGTCGGCGTAGTGTGTGGACGGTGTTTTCGCCTGCGGGAACTTGGGGAGGGGGCTCGCGCCGGAAGCAGACCCGCTCGAGAGGAGGTCGATCGAGCCTTGCGGCGCGTTGGAGTTGTACCACGAGATGACCGCGTGTCGGCGGCCTGGGCGCGGCCGGGCGGTGGGCCCGAGTGCGAGCTCGCCCTCCTCTTCGCGCCGCGCTTTGCCCGGGATGTAGTCGACGGTGACGCGATCCTGCGCGACCCACGGCAAATCGTTGATCATCTGCAGAAAGCGGTGGATGCGCGTGAGGTAGGAGCCGAAGGACGCCTCGGAGCGTGGCGGGGACATCTTCGCGTAGTCCGAGCCCGGCTGCGGCTCCACGAACTCGGGGCTGCCGATCTCGCCGGGGAGAATGTCGTGGTTCACGACGGTCGTGCCTTCGTAGGTTTGCTCCTGGGTGGCGTGGACGACGGTTTCGGAGGTGGACGACGAGGATTCGTGGCGGCGATGGGGTTCGCGTTCTGGGTATTCTGCATCTGAGCCGACGGGCGCGTATTGCACAAAGGGAGTCGCGGATTGTGCGCTGGGAGTAACAGTATACTGTGCGGCAGGAGTAACAGGATACTGTGCGGCAGGAGTAACATATTGTACGCCTGGAGTAGCAGTATATTGGCCTCCAGGTGACGGCCTAGCGTCCTGCAAGGGCGACACATATCCAGCGCCAGGCGAAGGGGACCCATACCGCATCTCAGGCTCCGCTCGGGGAACCGATTCGTATTGCGCCTCCTCGTCGTATACCACAGCCGGCTCAGGAAACGCAACAGCATCCTCTCCCTGCGGTGGGTTTCGATTGCGCCCCCACGCCTTCTTCAGCCCCCCAACGAATCCTCCAACGAAATTGCGGCGGCCTGCGGGCGGGATGTACTCCTGGTGTGTCTCGCCACCGGCCTCAAGCGTTGCTGCCGTGGGATCCACGTTGAACGCGCCCCGGTCGTCATTCAAGTTCTCTGGAATGCGGGTGGACATGGGGGTGCCTTCGTAGTTTGCCTGATTCGCATGATGACCGCCAAAGGGGCGGACGCGTTCGTGGCGCGGGGACGATCGCGTCGAGGACGATCGGTGGTGGGTGGAACGTGCTCGGCGTGGCGACGATATCTGCATTTCTGATTGGATTCCTTGCTACACCCGATCGTGGGCTACAGAAGATGAAAGCAGTCGGAGAGGTGGGGGCAAGGCGGAGAAATGCGGTCACACCACGAGGCATCAAACGGTGGTTGAAAAATTGCCTCTGCCAAAACGAAGTTCAAGTCCACAAAACCAATGCCGCAAAGAGCTGAAAAGCACAGTACGCTTTACTTTTGAGTAGCTTCATACGAGGGGCTACGAAAAAATCTTGGTCCCGGTTTCAAAATGGACAAACACAACCAAAGAATTCTTCAACTTGAACTGAACCATCATGTACCCCGGGAAGCCCCTGCAAAGGTTGGAGCCGAAGAGTGGCTTTTCTTGGCCAAGATTTCGCCATTTTGTCGTCCGAAGGTCCCCCAAAATCCTCCCTTGTAGAAAAGGGGGTTTTCAATCAGGATCTCCAGATTTCGCTGCGGTCTCCGGTATCTTTGACGATTGCGGCGAAGCTTGCAATTTCCAGGTCGTTGAGGATCTTTGAAAACCCGCTCCGACAACCGCGTCAGCGCCAAAAAAAATGCCAACACTGGCTGGCTGAATTTGACAATTCTTCTGGACCAACAGCTTCCTGGGGCCTCATGTAGGGTTCAATTTCATACGTGGTCCCTGCGTTCCCGGGACCCTCATTCGCCGGTACGTTATAATACTTTACCCCGCACTTGCCCCGCTCGAGGGCTTTCACCTCGTCCGGTGATCACTCGAACTGGCCCGGCGCGTGTGTCCGTTTCCCATATCCAACCCGACGCATGAATACGTCGCTGGAAATATGGTTTTTCCTTCCTTCTGCAGCCCACGAGCGGTCCAATCATGACAAGTGTCGCCTAAGATTGCAATCGCTGTCTGTCCATGACCGATGTTCAACAGTATGTTCCCATCGTATGGATATATATGCGCTCGAAGGTGGGCTGTGTGTGCTGGGATCCTACAACCATGGTCTCTCTCAGAGCTCTGCCCCTGCTGTACTTTGTCGCCTGCGCCGTTGCGTTGCCGAAGATCCCGCTCTCGAAACGCAAGGATATCTTGGCTTCCATGAAGCGGGATGGCGTCTTGAACCACATAGACACGCTCAAGGCGCACATTGCGAAAGCCAAGAGGTATCTATGTCGTCTCGATATCTACACGGGTGGTTTAATTCCCCTCTTCCAGCAAAATCGGGACTGGCATTGCAGCATTCGAGAAGAACACTGGGAGGGTCCATCCTGCTGCCGCAGGATTCCAAGGAACCTTCACTTCGACAGGAAACAATCCTGCTCCTGAGAAACTGGCCTCGATATCTAAGAGGGCTACGTCTGCAGAGGCGTTAACGGATTCCGATGAGAATCTTTGGTTCGGGACCATCACCGTGGGCACACCTCCGCAGACCTTCACAGGTAAAATGCATTGTAGACCACCGACTTGATCTTTTGACCGTGTCCGCGTTCTAGTCGATTTTGATACAGGTTTGTGTTTCTTGGCATCAATGTTGAAATGTAGTTCAACCAGGAATACAGGCAGCAGCGATACGTTCCTTCCCGCCGTCGGTTGTGATTCCACCTGCGATGGACATACTCTCTTCAGCACAGCTGCTAGGTTTGGCATCGGTGATTTTTGAACATGGCAGTTCTGACTATCACTCAAGTTCGACTGCTGTGAACACAACTGATCGTACGTTGGTTGGGTGTGATATCATTCATGGTGATAGCTTTGTTTTTCTCCAGCATTCTTCCTGCAGTTTGGCGCAGGCAATGCCACCGGTTTCGTTTTCCAGGACACCGTAACGGTCGCTGGGGTGACAGCTAAATCCCAGTCTGTCGGTCAGTACCTTCGCTGCGCGCTATTCTTGAAACTGAACCTGCGGACGAAATTAGGCGCATCAAACCACTATTCCGTGGAATTCGAAGCAGACGAATTCCCACCCGACGGTCTCGTCGGAATGGCCTTCCCCGCCTTGGCAGTCTTCGGCGACAATCCGCTCTTCACCACTCTCGTCGACCAAGGGAGTGTTGCGCCCGTCTTTGGAGTCAAGTTGGCAGATACCGGGTCGGAACTTTCTCTGGGTGGCGTCGACCCTGCGCTGTTCACTGGAGCATTCCGAAACGTGTCGCTCATTGAGGAGGTAAAAGCCTCCTCATTTTTTTCTTACATTTTTTCTTACATCTTTTCTGGCCTAGGACTTTTACGTCATCGACCTCCAAGCGCTCGATGTGAACAGCAGGCTTGTTGCAACGGCGAACGGTGTCATCGCGGTTGTTGACACTGGTATATATGGTTCTGAACCTACACTGACTGTCACTGATGATCCTCAGGCACGACCCTCATGATCGGAGATCCTACGGGTGTCGAGATTCTGTACAGTGCCGTTCCTGGTGCAAAAGACGCTTCCGCAATTCTCGGCCCTGGATTCTTCACCGTCCCGTGCAACAGGATCCCGACTCCCGGTATTGAACTCGGGGGCCAGCTCTTCAACGTCGCCCCGGCAATTTTCAACCTTGGAGTGTTGGAAGGCAACGACTGTGTTGGGGGCCTGGTTTCCGAGGCTGATCTTCGTAGGTCGCAGTCTAAATACTTTCCTTGCCCTCGTTGACAAATCTTTTGGCAGCGTTCTGGGTGTTGGGTGATATATTCCTCAGGGTAAGTGCCTCAGAAATCTACTATATAATTTCGATTGCACTGAGTCATTATTCCAGAACTTCTACACCGGTGAGTGTTTCTGTCCTGAAAAAATGCAAGGCTGATAATGGTGACTAGTCTTCGATCAGGGAAACGCACTGGTTGGATTTGCTACTCCCCGATAAGGAGTGTAACAGCGAGGGCTCATCTTGATTTTATGGATTTGTTCTGTCAATGTACCGGCGTCTAGTCTAAGGTGAAATAAAGAGCCGAAAAAATGTTGCGGTGGTGTTCATCGCCGTTGGAACACCCAAGACGGACTCTACCTCATTAGTTCAGTGTACATTGCATCTCCATTTGGCTGTGGGCGTTGAGTCGGCGACTCGGACCGACGCTGTCAGCGCCGGTTATTGTCGGCCCGCCGATACTGCACTGTAGACAGCCGCGGCCAACACACAAACCGTTGCTGCCACTGCTGGCCTCGTTCAACATGCTGTCGTGTCGAAGCGGTCTGAAAACGACTGCTGTTCGGGTTGCGCGGGCAATGTCCTCATCTGCTCTCCCACTGCAGCCACCGTCTCTTGATGAGGAAAGCCGCCAATTTGAGGAGCGCACCGCCGAAATGGCGCAGTTCTTTGCCCTGCCGCGGTTCAGCAAGACGAAGCGACCATACTCTCCCGTAGAGGTTGCGTCTAAACAGGGTTCAATGCCTGTGCAGCCTCTACCTTCGACGTTGCTTGCGGACAAATTATACACGCTGCTTAGCAAGGCCGCAGACGAAGGAAAGCCGGTACACACGATGGGAGCTATTGATCCTGTCCAAATGACACAAATGGCCGCGCACCAAGAGGCCGTGTATATCTCGGGGTGGGCGGCGTCGAGCGTTCTGACCACCGGTAATAATGAAGTGGGCCCGGACCTCGGGTGAGTAATGCCAAAGGGTCTCCGGCTTGAGATAACTGAGCCTAAATTACAGTGATTATCCATACACAACTGTTCCCAACCAAGTCCATCGTATTTTCCGAGCGCAGCAACTGCACGACAAGAAACATTACGACGAACGGATGACGGCGACTCCGGAAGAGAGGGCGAAGATGAAATATATCGACTACCTTCGACCAATAATTGCTGATGCAGATACTGGGTAAATATTCATTGACTGTGATCAAATTCGTCTTCTCATTTTGAGCTAGCCATGGCGGTCTGTCGGCCGTACTGAAGCTTGTCAAACTCTTTGCCGAGTCTGTGAATATCTTCTCCGGAATGAATCTACCAACGGAGCTGACTGTGTCGCATAGGGTGCCGCAGGGATTCATCTTGAGGACCAACTTCACGGCGGCAAAAAGGTTTTTTCCCCACGAATGTTGTGTATATTGACTGAGAGTAATTATGACAGTGCGGACACTTGGGCGGTAAAGTTATCGTCCCCACCTCGACTCATGTGTCCCGCTTGGTCACCGCCCGATTCCAGTTGGACCTGTTGAGAAACACCATGCTCCTCATTGCCCGGACGGACTCTGAGTCTGCCAAGCTTCTTTCTTCGTCGGTTGATGCAGAAGATCACGAGTTCATCTTGGGTACGACGTCCAAGGTCAACAGAGGACTTGCGCAGGAGCTCTCCGATGCGGAAGCGAGAGGCGCTACTGGAGCCGAGCTTAATGCTCTCGAGCAGGAGTGGACCGAGGAGCACCCTTTGTGCACGTTCAATCAAGGTGAGCGATATCTTGCCGCATTGGGTTTTCCTGCTCACAGACCGTTGCGCTAGCTGTCGAGGCAGCTATCGCAAAATCGTCGATTGAGGACAAGGACGCGGCGTACAAGTCGTATCTCGTTGCAGTCGAAGGCAAATCTAACCCGGAGGCCCGTGACATTGCGACCGATATTCTTGGCAAACCTGTCTTCTGGGATTGGGATCGTGCGTATTCGCATAAATTATTTCGTGTCGAGCCTAAATATGCCACAGTGCCCCGCACACGCGAGGGATACTATCACGTTTCAGGTGGTATTGAGGTATTCGATTATTTTCCTGCTTATTATGTATCCGACCTTGCTCGTCCAGACGGCCATCAAACGGTCGATTAAATTCGCACCTTACGCGGACTTGATCTGGCTGGAAACCAAAGAGCCCGATCTTCAGCAGGCAAGACACTTTGCGCGCAAGATCCGCGCGAAGCACCCCGACAAGTCAGTCGCTTCACTAC
This sequence comes from Mycena vitilis, assembly GCA_029203975.1. Taxonomy (NCBI): domain Eukaryota; kingdom Fungi; phylum Basidiomycota; class Agaricomycetes; order Agaricales; family Mycenaceae; genus Mycena; species Mycena vitilis. Next base: position 59,573 of record JARGYF010000109.1, read on the forward strand.
GCAGTTCAATCCCAGACGAGACTATCCTCCAGGTGGTTCGTTTACAACCTGAGTCCGAGCTTCAACTGGAGCAAACATGGGTTCAGCGGTAAGCGAACCAGAACATGTGCAGCTGTTTTAGTGGCCAATACAATTCACAGACGCTCAACTGAAATCCTTCGTTTGGGATTTGGCAAAAGAGGGGTATGTATTTTATGCCAATACTGTAACGTGAAAACTGACCGTCTCCGCAGCTTCGTCTTCCAACTGATCTCGCTCGCTGGTCTGCATAGCGGCGCTGTCGCCACTGGTACGCCTCCCTTCGCACGCTTAATGAGCTCGGACTTAACAGCAGCAACAGCGGAACTAGCAAGCCAATTCAAGGAGGACGGCATGCTCGCGTATGTCAACCTCGTGCAGAAGAAGGAGAAGGAGATCGGCTGCGATGTGCTCACGCACCAAAAATGGTGAGTGCGAAAGCCTGCGAGCAGATATGACTGCTGATGCGCGTCGCGGGGACTAGGAGCGGCGCAAGCTACATTGACAGGATACTGCAAAGCGTGTCGTCCGGATCGTCGGCCACTTTGTCTACCGGGAAAGATTCAACGGAACATTCATTTTGAGCCCTGTAGCATCACGTTAGAATGCCATAGATGCTCATCGGGGATGTCTGCGACCTTAGATGAATTTTTTGAGCACGTTTCCTCGGTACATCGTTGATACTCCAGATTCCTTCGGTCTTAAAAATACCCTTTTCCCTCGTTTTCGACGCCTGACGAGAGATTTTGGCTAAGTCTCGTCGATACAGTACCCAGCGAGCACACGTTTGACGCGTCTGATTCGGTCCGAACCGTTCACGTGGCCGCGCCGCAACTCCGACGCCGTGCCCAAGTCGAGAAGTGCCCGTCTGCCAGAACCATCCTCGAGGGAACGAGGCTTTCCTTACGCTCTCCAAGCAACCTCAGCTTACTGCTTGCAATGGACGCGGTTAGCCCAGAAGTTATCGGGCCAGAGGCAGCAAGCCAACCCATCTCGTCTCACCCCCTGGTTTCTCTGGTCTCTGCGTGTTTCTGGGTGATACGTGCGTCGAAGAGATCCGGTTAGAATTCTTCTGAAGCAGCGAATGTCCAGTATGGGCCTTGTCTTGGGCAAAATGGCTCATAGGGTTCGCCACAATCACCATTCCTCGATACATCTATGCGATCTTGTCCTACTCCATGACACTCACTGTATGTCTTTTCTGTCTGCCAGGACATGGACGCTGCTAAACAATATCCCAGCTAAACTTTTGGTCGTTTGCGATCATAGGTGTTCTCTCCGCCGTCGCATTGAACTACTGGATACGCTTTCGTTACCTCAACGACTACACCCAGCTGAAGGAACCGCCACTTGTGAAGCCGGACGCGAATGAGTTGCATCCTGACGTCAATACTGGTGCGTTTAACCTACTTGTCCATTGATTCGTCGATTTCATGTCCGTTCCAGATCCCCCTGCAACCTTCCACAACTACCTTGATGATTTTCTACAAGCTGTTCGGGTGTTTGGATTCGTTCGTGGTTCTACTGAGCTGCACAGGGACGATCGCTGACTTTCTGACTTAGCTGGAGAAGCCCGTACGATATTCCTGCAGTTTTGCTAGCTAATGTTAATCTTGTTTCCAGGTCTTCCATGAACTTGCGCGGCATTTGCAAACCCGACGCTTGATCGCGGGAGACAGCATCTCTTTGGACCAGGACAAGAGTTTCTATTGCGTTGTCGACGGCATGGTTCAGGTTTTTGCGCAGACGGGAAAGGAGAATGAGGAGCAAATAGGCACCTGGGAAGAGGAATCCATGAACGGCTACCAGCTTCTCAACGAAGTGGGTAGTGGAGGCACTCTGTCAAGTTTATTTACGATCCTCTCGCTTTTCACGGAGGATGTCAAAATGAGTTGGCAGGACGATCCTGAACCAGAGGTCGACCACGACGGCATATCTATGCCTACTCGTACTCGTTCTGAACGTGCCAATTCGGATGTGTCCCAGCTGGACCTGAAGCACCGCCGACGGTCCTCCACTGCGTCTTCTGCCTCAACTGTCCATTTACCTCTCCGAGCGGGCTCCATGTCGCCTCTGTTCGTAGATGAACCGGAATCGATGCGACACTCTCCCCCTATCGCCCGCCCACCACCGCCCCGACGTCCCGCAAGCATACATCGGGGTGTTATCGCTCGCGCCACAGAGGACACCACCCTCGCCGTCATACCTGCTGAAGCGTTCCGCCGGCTTACCAAAAAGTTTCCCAAGGCCGCTGGCCATATCGTTCAAGGTTTGTGGACCTTCCGTGGAGCAGTCCCTCATTGAATTCTCATTTCATTTCTAGTCATCATAACCCGCTTCTCTCGGGTTACATTCCATGCGGCGCACAAATACCTTGGTTTGACCTCGGAAATCCTGCGCACCGAATTGGCGATGAATGACATTGCCAGCATTCCACTGCCGGCCTCTTTCTATGAAGGCGGTGGTTTGCAGCACCTGCGACAGCGCTTTGATGGCACAAAGAGGCCAGAGAGTGACAACGACTATTTCGCATTCAATGGCTCTACGTCGCCGATGCCACTCACTGCCTCTCCAATTCCCGCCTCTGCCTCTCCGATCCCCTCTTTTGCTTCTTCACTTTCGGGTTCCGGAGACTCTCTAAATGCACCGTCTAATCCTTCAGTCAAAATAGCGGACTCTCCCTCGACTCGACGGCCGTCGTCGTCGCAATCCGGCCCTTTCCGAATGCAATCCCGCCATGCAGTTAACGCGGGTGATTTAATGACATCTACCAACCAACTCAGTGACATGTATCCCGGTTTCAAACGCACTTACAGTGTTCTTAACACGCCGCGTGTGTCCCGCCCCCCTACACTTCCCGATGCAGTCCACAGCCGCAGATCTGCTAGTGTGGGCGATGATTTTGATCTGCGGGACGAGGTCATGTCGTGCATTGCGAGATCGATCGGCCTCATTCAGCCTCCGATAAGTGGGGGAGAGAGCGTGGAGGCCTCTCCCGCCTTTCTAGCATCCGATGCGGCGGGCCGCCGTTCGTCCGGTTCTGATATATTTACTTCGTCGTCGTTTGGATCCTTGTCGCTGTTGGATATCGGGGATGATGCATCCAGTATGACAGGTGGTTCATCGACGGTCGCATCCGGCGACGGATACATGAGTGGCGTTGACAACGAGGTGGAGATTCTTTTCTTTGCAGCTGGTTCCACACTTGCGAAAGCTGGAGAGCTTAACACGGGACTGTTTTATGTCATCGAAGGTCTCCTTTCCTCCTTTTCTATCGGTTTACGTCTGACTAAATAACCCAAGGCGTTCTTGATATCCTGCTCCCCGAGGATCCAGCTCACGTCCGTAAGTCACCGCAAGATGCTGCCCCCTCGGCCGCTGATGCGGAGCCTTGGCGAACGCCTGGGGTGAAGACGGACGGAAAACGACAGAAACTGTTGTTCACCGCTAAGCCGGGAGGGATTGCAGGTTATCTTGGTATCCTTGTTCTTCTTTTTTTGCCGTATCGCGAACTCAATCTTTACCTAGCTGCTCTGTGCAACACAGCATCATACGTTGACATCAAGGCCAAGACGGACGCTTATGTCGGGTTCTTGCCATCGCATGCTCTCGAGCGCTTGCTCGAGAAACGGCCGATCGTCCTCCTCACGTTGGCGAAGCGTCTGATCTCTTTGCTATCCCCACTGTGTACATTTTCCACCGAACAATACTATGTGCCACTAACCTGCTACCAGTGCTTCACATCGATGCATCGTTGGATTGGATGCAAGTCAACGCTGGCCAAGGTTTGCCTGTCTATCTTTGTATATGGCCGTGGCTCATGGCATTTTCAGTTCTCTGGCGGCCAGAAGATGTCAGCGACAGTTTCTACATCGTCATCAACGGTCGTCTGCGCGCTATCACAGAAACGGAAGCCGGTGTGGTGACCATCACAGCGGAATACGGACAAGGGGACACAGTAGGCGAACTCGATGTAATTACAAGCTCACCAAGACGAAACACAGTCCATGCGATCCGCGACACTGAGCTCATTAGGATGCCCCAAACCCTATTCAACGCCATATCTGCACGGTGAGTCTCGCCACTTGCGTAGCGGCGCTGGCTCATGATTTCCTCAGAAATCCACAAACAACAGCTCAGCTGTTGCGGATGATCGCCTCACGAGTCAGAGATGAGGTCGATTCCAACTCCTTCTCTACACAACCGAGAACGGCATCGGACAACAATAACCTCAAGACTGTAGCCATTCTTCCGGTGTCCCGACTGGTCCCTGTAGATGCATTCGCTCGTAAATTGCAGACGGCGCTGGAAGGGATCGGTGCGACGACCTCGTACCTTAATCAAGCGTCGATCTCCGGCCACCTTGGCCGACATGCGTTTACTAGGATGGGGAAGCTCAAGGCTGCGGGATGTATGTGCTGTATTCTTCTCGGCGGGACCGTCGGCTTATTGTGGTTTCCAGGGCTGGCGGATCAAGAGCAGAAATACCGGACGGTTTTGTACGTTGCTGATTCCCCCGTCAACAGCTCGTGGACGCAAACATGTATCCGACAGGTCTGTAAACATTCTTGGAGTCATAATTTCTGCGTTGACGCGTCACAGGCGGATTGTGTCATGGTCGTTGGTATGGGAGACGATCCCTCAATCGGAGAATATGAGAGGTTGCTCCTGTCAATGAAGACCACGGCACGTAAGGAACTCGTCCTGCTGCATCCCGACCGCACTGTGCTCCCGGGATCAACTCGTGAATGGTTAAAAGTAAGAACCGATGCTTCTTACCACGTCTGTCCTCATTCGGTTCTCGTAGAACAGGCCATGGGTCCACCAACATATTCATGTCGAACTTCCGGTCCGTTGTCATACCGCTGACGTCAGCATGGATTTTGACAAATTTACAGGGTTTGTTGTTGCCTAGTATATCCAAGCCTGTTCCGCCCAAGGATCCGGACGCGGTCACAAAACTGAAGAACCTCAAAGACAAGGTCCAGAGCGAAATACAAAAATACCGCAAAACCGGGAATCATCCTCAGCCACAACGTTTGCCTCATACCAACGACTTTTCCAGACTTGCGCGCAGGATTTGCGGGAAATCCATTGGACTTGTTCTTGGAGGCGGTGGGGCCCGTGGAATATCGCATCTCGTTCGTTACATCTTATCATTGACCAACACTCATCGTCACGATTTGGATTAGGGTTTGATTCGAGCCCTTGAGGAGTACGGTATCCCTATAGATCACATTGGAGGAACCAGTATCGGGGCGCTGATCGGTGGTTTGTACGCCCGTGAAGGCGACATTATCTCCGCCTCGGGGCGTACAAAGGCCTTCAGTGGTCGGATGGGCAATATTTGGCGAATGCTATCTGATGTCACCTACCCACTCGTCGCTTATACGACGGTATGCGGTTCCTTCACCGCGGAAGCTTGATTTCACAACTAACACTGGTGGTAGGGCCACGAATTCAATCGAGCAATATACAAAGTACTGCCTGTGCCTTAGGTTAGGGTTACGACTCACTTCATTCACCCAGGCATTCTACGACCTCCATATCGAGGATATGTGGCTTCCGTTCTTCTGCAACACGACGAATATCATGACCAGTCGAATGGAGATCCACGAGAATGGTTATGCCTGGCGCTTTATTCGTCAGTATTCCCCTTCGTGATCTCGTAGGGTTATCTCAAAGCTGGTGCAGGTGCTTCCATGACTTTGGTGGGCCTTCTGCCTCCGCTCTGTAATGACGGAGGTATGCTAGTCGACGGGGGATACGGTTAGTTCGCTCAACAGTCTCCCAAGTGCGATAACACTGACTGCTCGCCAGTTGACAACTTACCTGTAAAGGGATCGTCTCTCTCCCTCAGTAGTGAGCTCACATCTAGCACAGGTGGCCACAATGTTCTCCAGGGGTGCAAGCTCTGTGTTTGCTTGCGATGTTGGCGGTGTATGTGCTGGTTCCTCAGGGGATGCCGAAGATACTGATCATGATGTAGCTCGATGACAACACGCCGCGCAACTTTGGCGATACCGTATCGGGCTGGTGGTTGCTCATAAACCGATGGAATCCTTTCTCCAACGCGCGACTCGTCCCACCGATTACTGAGATACAAAGCCGTCTTGCATAGTATGCGCTAGGTCCGCCGATGGTGCTTCAACCGATTTAAAATGTCTTCTTCAGCGTATCAAGCGTCAAGACGCTGGAAGATGCCAAAGTGGCTCGCGGCTGCCTGTATATTTCGATGCCGGTTCAGGAGGTATGCCTTCGTCTATTATTCTACCGGACTGCGATTGACCTTTGGGAAAGTATGGCACTCTGCAGTTCGGCAAGTTCGAGGACCTGCAGATCAAGGGGTACGAAGCCGCGGTTTCTATACTAGAAAAGCTGGACGAAGAGGGGCGTCTTCCGTCGGCCTTCATTGACGGGAAACATGATAGCAAGGGAGGGAGGAAGAAGGGACGGAGCGTCAGACGGAATTCAATATAATTGTACAGTTTATTCCAGCATGAAGGATTTTTTTTTTTGCAATATGCGCGCTGCCAATTTGATGTCGTTATTTGTGCGCGTCCGTGCTGCACCCGTGCTGAGAAGGCACGTCTGCAGCGTGAGTATCGGCGCAAAGGGAGCATTCGGCAATGTCCGGGTCCAGCCGATTGCTAAGCACGGCCCAAAATGGACGTCGACCAAAACGTCCACCACGATTTTTTCAAAACGACTAGGCAAGTTCTTTGTCCTCCTTCTCTTCTTGCAAGGATGTCCTAGTAAAAGGGTCGACTCCACCTGTTCACGAAACGGAACCGCCTCTCCACGTTTTTGACCGAGCTCTGAACCCCAAGCGTCCAAGTTCTCTATGTGTCGCACGAGCTCCCCCGTGGCACATCGTAAGGCTGGACCGACATCCCAGACTCTTTGTATGTTAGGCTGCCACGACCTAGAGCTCGACGGTCTGGCAGCAAAGGCAGAGTCGCACATAGGGCACACGCCTCGCGGCGGCGCTGTCCCTCGTCTATCTAGCCGAGCCCGCGCAGAAAAGGTCCACTCTGCGTCGGGTGGTCCCTAGATGTGGTTTCTATTTGGACGATATATCCACTGTGCCCGCTATAAGCGTCCGCGCCAAAGCTTCACGCTCGCGGCGTGTGGTTACGCGCACACAGGGCAGGTGCAGGCTCTGTGGTTGGGATGTGTTATTGGCTGGGGCCGTTTCGGTGTTGGACTGGGTTGGAGATATGAGATCGTATTTCGAGTCTGCTTTTTTGCAGCCTGAGCTTTCTTTTTTTGTTTCTTTTCACCCGCTTTTATGAATGGTTGCTGACATCCTACTCGCAGGTCGGCTCCAATGCCTGTAATTATACAAACACATCCCCGGCTGTAATATAATTAACGACGCCTGTGTATGAACGACGGAAACGTCTATTTTGCGCCCCATTGCAGCTTTTTTCTCCGATCGAGGAGTTGGATTGTCCCATCCAGATTTGTTTTGGCAGGGATTCGATCATTTCCTCGTTTCACAAGCTCATCTCACAGGTCGGGCGCCCTTGATTCAATGAACCTCAACATTCAAGATGATTCCGCAAGATCGAGGATCAGTCGACGATCACCTACGATCACCCTATCATCAGGGACTTGATGGAACTTTCTATGCGTCCCAAAACGGTACGAGGACCTCGAGTAACTACAGCAACGGACCTCACACGATCCCCATGGCACGTCGGTCATTCCACTCTTTCCACTTCGCCGGTCGGTCCCCACTGTCTTTTTCGTCTTGCCTCTTGGTGCTGGCTCACCACCCGATCCAAAACGTTCGCGGTAGACGTTCTTGGCTATGGCGGTTCAAGTCCACCCAGGGATAGCATCCTTCTTTTGGCTACTCGTCCTTGTATTGTTCTCGAGTCTCGCCGCCGCAGCGCCGACGCGCACACTCGTCGCCCGCTCCTCGTTCTCCGTGAGCAATGACACGGGCACCATTCAGGTGTTTGACCCCTCTGGCGCGCTTATCACCCAAGGGTCCGCCACCGACGGCAGCGGCGCGAATTTCGACTTGCCAGCGCTGGTCTGGATCGGTTTTTCCCTCGTTATTGGGCTGCCGATGGCTGGCGCGGGCATCCGCGGCTGGCGGCTAACGACAGGCGTCGGCATCGGCGTTGCCGCCGCCGTTTGTGCTTGGGCCGCCGTGATCAACACCGTCAGCGGGTCGGGTGTCGGCGACCTGTGCGTCCCACTACTCTTATTACATCCATTGATTGACGGTGCTCAGTTTTCTTACCGCCATTGTTGTCGTGTTCTTCTTCTGTGGCTTCGCGCTCGGCGTATTCGAGATTGGACGTCTCGGCGGGATCACGATGATTGGCCTGACAGGCGGAATCGCGTTCGGCGTGCGCATCGTCCTCTTACGCGCGGGTCTGCTCATATCCTCCACGCAACTCTACGCTGTAAATTGGGCTATTGTGGCCGCCTGCGCTGTTGCGGGAGGGCTCTCCCTCATTTGGTTTCAGCGATACGGGCTTGTACGTCCCCCACTCTCCTTCCCGCAGCCTTGAGCTAATGTTGCTTTGCGCACGCGCTAGCTTTTCGGCTGTGCATCGATCGGGACGTTCCTCACCGCGCTCGGTGTCGACCTTGTTATGGCGAAACAAGACGGCATGAGCGCTGGGCTGCGGTTCCTTTTCGACCGGAATGGTTCGCACATCGTCGTGAGTGTCCATTTTTTTACTAAATTCGCCTCGTTGCGATGCAATATCGATCCTGACTATTCATTAGTTCCTGCTGGACCACGAATACGCGGCACCCCTCCGCACGCGCATCCTGATTATGGTTTCCCTGGGATTGACGTGCGTTGTTCATTCCATCCTCATTGTCTCTACATACTTAATTACTCCGCATATAATACTGCAGTCCCCTCCTCGCATACGCCCAACACCGTTTCTTCCCCGCACCCTTCACGCGGCGGCCCGCCGAGTCGGACGACGCGCTTGCGATCAACTTCCCCACTGCGGAGGTCGTCGAGCCCAAGCGCGCGACGTTCCTCATGTCGCTGTGGGACGGCGCAAGGCACAAGCAGGATAGTATCAATCGGTTCAGCGTTTAGCGGGCTACGTCCGTCTTCGGTTATTGTTCGCGTTCGCTGTTGCTTCGTCCCACATTGCCATCCTGCCTCCGAATTTCGCCTTCATTAACGACGCACTACCGCTTGCTGTTGCCACTCGGAACTCCAATCCAATCCAATCCGCTATTGTTATCCGTATCTGTTATTCCTCCCGTTCCTCTTGCTTGGTCTTTCAAGCCCATTGGAAGCACCCTCACGATCCACCCCTATACTACCCAACGGACGGTTGTGGCCAGGCCTACTATCTCATCTCATCCCCCCTGTACTTCGTTCGTTCATTATCCGCACTGTTACCACCGCATCCGCTCCCGCTCCCAGTAAGTAGTAGTCTATTACTGAGATACCGCGCCCACACCCACACCGAGAGAGAGAGTACCTTATTCGCAACTTGTACATACCCACGCACGCCCTGCACCTACTTGTAAAGCAAAGAATTGTTACGGAAAAAAAGCGTGAATAATCGCAATGCCAGTTGGTCTTGAGTCCAATGAGTGATTGAAGACGAACTCCAGGTTTTGTGAATCGTGCGCACTTCGCAAAAACAAGCATTAATTTGTCCCAAGACAACTAACAATACTTATTGCTACCGAAGACAGAAACTTGAAAAAATGGTTTTTTAACGTGCATTTAGTTGACACGCGCAAACGGTGGGTGAATGCGCGCGTACTAAGCCTGCGACCCGCGGCAAGGGAGCACGAGGATGGAGCGAAGCTCTCACCCTTTCGCAGGAAAAAATTGAGGAAAAACGCACCCAGACTAGGAACCGCCCTTCGGTTCCTGTGCATCCCCACCAACGATCGGTGGTCTTAGACCAGAGTTTGAGGGCTTGAGGCGCCTTGAGGATTCGAAGCGTCTTGAGCAGTGTCCCACTGAGGTTTTGAGGTTTTGAACGCACCCCGATGGCCGGGAATCTTGGCCCGGGGCTTTAGGTCTTGAAGTGCCTTGAGGAAGCTTGAATCTTGCTGCGTCTTGAGGAGTTGAGGACTTGAATCTTGAAGCCTTGAAGTCTTGAACCGTGTCCCACCGAGATCTTGATGATCCAAATGGCCGGTAGACTTGAGGGCTTGAGGGCTTGAGGTGTCTTGAAGTCTTGATGCGTCTTGAACAGTAAGTATCCCAATGAGGTCTTGCGCGCATCCAAATGGCCGGTGGACTTGATCCGGTGCTTGAGGTCTTGAAGCGTCTTGAAGCTTGAATCTTGCTACGTCTTGAGGACTTGATGACTCTGACAGTATCCCAATGAGGTCTTGAAGATCCAAGGCCGGTAGACTTGATCCGGGGCGTCTTGGGGTCTTGAAGTCTTGAAGGGTTTCCCACCGAGGTCTTGATCCTCCCAAATGGCCGGTAGTCTCGATCCGGGGCGTCTTGAGGTCTCGAACCGTCCCGAGCCATCTTGGGACTTGACAGTATCCCACTGAGGTCTTGAAACTTGATCACGGCAACCAGCAACGGTAAGACCAGCGAGGACACAGTGCGACGAGAGGGGCGAGCAACGACGATGAGAGCGGCGGGAAGGAACGAGGACAGTGAGAGCGGCAAGGCAGGACGCAATAAAAGAATGTGGCTGAGAAAGAGAAGGGCGAGTGTGCATACCGTGTTGTCCGCGCCCATTTGGATGACCTGAGGCTCTCAAAGCTCTTGATGTCTTGAACTTTGAAGAAAGGTTTCCCACCGAGGCCTTGAAGGCGGGAGCCATGGAGCCGACGACGACGACGATCGCGAGGACGGCGGCAAGAAGGGCGTCGAAGAAGATGAGAACGACGACGAGCGCGGATGGCGATGATGAGAGCGCTGAGGACGATGGCGAGCACGACGAGGAAGCAATCAGGAGGAATCAATCGGGGACAGGATGTGTCAAGGACAGGGCGAGTCACCGCAGTGCTCGATGCGTTGAGGAGCCTCGAGATCTTGAGGCTTTGAGGAACACGGAGGTCTTGAGGTCAACCACATCTTGAGGACAAATGTGTCGATGGCGGCCAACAACAGCGATCGACTACGACGGCGTCGGCGGCGAGGACGGCGGCGCCAACGAGGACGGCGAGGAGAACAATGGTAAACGGCGAGGGATGGGAGCGGCGAGGGATGGGAGCGGCGAGGATGAAGGTGAGAATGGGATAGGGTAGTTGAAACGATGGGGGAAGGGGAGGGAAGAATCGACGAGACAATCCATACACAGCGAGCTCGAGAAATGGCCAGATCAGTTTCCCACCGAGGTCTTGAAGTCCGCGACGGTGACTAGCAGCGGCGAGCAGCGGCGGCGTGAATGGCAGAGCGATGGAAGCGGCGAGGACGATGACCAGCAGTGGCGAGCAGCGACGGCAATGAGGGCGAGGAGGGTGACGGCGACGATAGGCGGTAACGACGAGGAGTCCGGATAACAACGGCGAGGACGGCGTTAAAGGGCTTGACGTGTTGAGGAGCCTTGAGGTCTTGAGGACATTGATGGGTCGAGGCGTTGAGGTGAGCCACATCTTGAGGTGAGTTCGTCGACGGCGACCAGCGACGGCGACGAGCGAGGAGGGCGGCGAGAGAGGCAACGATGACGGCGACGATGGCGAGGAGGGAGCGGCGAGGAGGGTGGGAGCGGCGAGGTGGAAGTGAAGGGAAAGAGGATGGATGGGGGAAGGAGAGAAGGAAGTCAGGAGGGATTGAGTGGCTGACACAATGGAAAGGGGAATAATGAGAGGACAAGAGTATTCGTACACGGCGAGCTCAAGAAACGGTCAGTACGAGCGAGGGTCAACGAAACAACAGCCTTGGACGCACCTGTCGACCAAAGCACACAGGGAATGGCGAGCGGATACTAGGCGATGTGGGGATGCGGGTACGAGTCGGCGAGCGAGTTTCGCACTAGGCGGGCTACAGAGGCAACCATAGTGTCAGCACCGGCGTGAGGGAAGCATGTGCGAGGACTCACCATGGAAGTAAAGAAGGAACAATGCTTGAGCTTTGACTCGGGGAAGTTGGGCCTTGGCTCAAGTGGAGGAAGGGGATGGTGGGAGTAGGGAGTCAAGAGGCGAATGCATTGGCTTACCTACTTGGTAGGCTTTTATATGTAGAGCCCCGGCAACTTGCGGGTTTGGCTCTGTTTGCCCTCGATCGCGTCGCGTTCCCCCACATGACCGCGTCGAGCCCATAAGTGAACAAAAAGAGGGGTTCTTGAGAGCGAGCGCGCAAAGGGTGACAACAAACCGATCCTGGCGCAGAGTTAGTGCTTTTTCTCTTGAAACAATAATATGCGGGCTCGACTTGGAAGACCGCGGATGGTCCATACGATAGCGTTGAGCATTTTTTAGGTGTCCACGGATCCTTGCGCGTCAACGTCAGCAATTGAATTTGTCCGCCTTGACTCAAGCGCGTTCAGACGGGAGTGAATTAGCTGACATTGTTGCCCGCTCCGAGCAAGATTACAGGTAGCACACGTTTCTATTATCGAGCCTTGGGGAACAGCCGCTGGGGCCCAATAGGTGCTTCAAGTTAATGGACTGTGTTGTTTGGACCGTTGCCGCGGTAGATTCCATAAAGCAGAGGTCAAAACGGTGGCCCGCTGGAATTAATCTCGAAGCCGAACATGCGTCCGTCAAGTAGAAGATTTTTAGATACCTAGCCAGCGCAGCAAAGTACAGGGAGTGCCACCATCTCGCTTCGGTGCTTATCGTTCAGCGAATTTTTGGCAGCCGAGAAATGGATTCTGCCACTGCCCACCAACGACCGCTTCGCGGCAGATCCCGGCGCTTCTCCCCTTGTCCACAGCCTCTCCAGCCGCTCACAGCCGCCGAAAATCCGTCACTCTCGTGGTGGTGGCAAGCGGAGACTTGAGAGCAGAGTCAGGATTCTATAACGCCCACGAGTCACGACACGGCCTTGCTTTTGGGTCTGAGCATCGGCGTCCGGTTTTTGAAAAATTGAGGCGGGCACCAATATCGCTTTGAGTACGGTCCGAAAGCTGTGGGTCGTGGCCTGTCGTGGCTACCAAGTTCAGCTCAAAACCAAGAACCTGTCGTTTGGCGGCATTTACCGATGTGATGTGATGGCGGCGATCTTCGGCGCGACGGCCCGGTGTTAGCCCAAAAGAGAGAAAAAAAATGGCACCTGGAGCCTGAGGTCTGAAGTCTAAAAGAATTTAACAAAGTCGCCCGGGAGGAGGTCTCATTACAAAGCTCCTATGATAAAAATGCTATGCTACACAGAATCAAATACAAGAATGATCACTTCTTGGTCTTCGCCGGAGCCTTCTTCGGGGCAGCCTTCGCCTTGGGCGCAGCCTTTTTCCTCGGCGCCTTGATGAGCTTGTCCTTGCTGATATCGTCCTCCTTGCTCCCCTTCTCATCGTCAGATGCATCTTCCACCGGCTCGTCCATCTGTTTCGTGAATCAGCCCCTTCGCTCGTACATTGCAATACTACTCGGGACTCACGTCAAACACATCCTCAAGATCAGGCGCTGGTCCGCCCGCCAGTTTCTTCGGTGCCTTCCCAAGATCGGACGCCTTGTAAAAGGGAATGGGGTGCTCCCCAGCATTGTACCTGCAGAACCTTATAAGCGTGCCGCGGACGGAATACACGAAACTCACTTCTTCGTCAATGTCGTCTTCGTGGCGGTGGAGATCTTCTTAAGCACTTGGTCGTCCTTCTTGTCGTCGACGCCGAGCTCGATGATGGTGTCCCAGTCCTCCTTGCTCAAGTAGTACTCGTCCATCTTCCCGATGACCTCCTCGACGACGCTCTGCGAAATTGTATGTGAGAAGATGTGTACAGTGGAACGAAGCAGCAAAGGCGAACCGCCCCGACGTCCATGAGCGGCTTGACGATGTGAGGGAATAGCGCAGGGATATACGACTGCCGTATCTCCGCCTTGTCGCCGGAGACTTTGAGCCGCATCCGAATCTGCACGTCGGTAAGCTGTCGACTCAGTTTCGACTGCTTCGAGTTTTGCCCGAGCCATCTAGGAGATAATTCAGGAACGGGCGCCGATCCAAGCTGGCAGTGCTTACGCAGGGAAGGATAGCCCGTTGGGGCCGCCATAATGTGCGCCCTGGCCGTAGATGAAGGACGCAGGCCGCACTGTCGAACACACTGCATGCAGCGGCATGAGCGCCCAATGCTGCTCCGGGCTTCAGGCTCGTTAGAAGCTGGACAAAGAAGAACAGAAGATACGCACCCGTGAATCAGCGCGTCGACGAGATCCCCGTCCGATATCGAGGATGCAGCCTTGTCCATCAGCTCAAGAGCTTTCATCTGCCTCATCGGACCATCGTAGTTTCGAAGCCGCGAGGGCTCCGTCTTCAAGTAGTTTTCCTGCGCCCCGTTGTTTAATAGGGAAACAACAGGTTGGATAAACACTCACTTGGATAAACATGGGCATGAAGGAATGGTCTTGGAAGTACAACTCCATCTTGTCGCCGAGCGATTCCCGCGCCGTTGCGGAAAACATGTACGGCCCCAGCATCTTCGACGTTATATCGAACGGACTCATTATGGAGTACTTCTCATTCATCTTTGCGCTGCACAAAAATTAAGGTCAGAGATGGACTTGGCGAAGACTCGAGGGGCTTACAGGTTTTTCCCCTCGTCAAAGTTCATGGTGTTGCTCGATAACCGCCAGGTGGATAACATATTCAGCACCTGCCGGATATCGGACTGCGACCCAGCCACAAGCTGGTCAATCACATTTGCTGGGACCTGCATTTTCTCTCTAAAGGTTGGATTAGCTCAATTGACCAAGAATTCGACTGTCTGTTGTACTTGAACGCGATGGTCATGAGTCTTGAGCGGATCGCGGCCGCTGGCGGTCTACATTGTTGCGGGTCAAGTTATGTACTGGATGCAAGTAGAGGCACGACGAACCTCGAAAACGGAAGGCTGAACGTGTTGGCGACCAACGGCTTCAGCTTCATCGCCCCCCGGTCATTCGCGATGCAGATTATCGGTACCTATCTCGGTCAGATGGGTGTGATACGAAGAGGGAGCTGGGTACCTTGCTCTTCTTGATCATGGCATTCAGAGCACCGACACCCCCGCGATCGCCAGCCGACATCCCGTCGACCTCGTCCATGATAAGCACCGTCCGGTCGGTGATCGCCACGCCATCCCGTTCCTGCAGGGGAAACGGTCAGCAAACCCCCTCGCAAAATACAAAGGAACGCACACGGCTGCCCGCGATGTACCCATCCAACGACGTATTATTTACATTCATGCCATTCTGCGCAACGTCAGAGTAGTCTCTATTCAAAATTTGGTAACCCACCTCAACGAGCTTCTTGCTCCGTGCATCGCTCGCATTGAGTTCGATGGGTGTGAACCCCTCCATCTTCGCCACCATATGCGCGCTCGTCGTTTTGCCGATGCCAGGCGGCCCCGTAATCATCACGGCGCGGTAGACATTCGTGCCGTTTTTTCCTGGCTTCTTGAACCCGGACTTGACGCTGTTGGGCCTGTACGGGAATCCATACGTGAAGGCCGAAAGAAGAAGAAAAGGAAAGACCAACCAGTCCTTCAACCACTGTTGCAGTTTCTCGACCTGGGCCTTGTTGCCGCAGATTTCTTTCATATTCTGGGGCGCGTATCGCGTCGTCCAGAGTTGCGACGCTGGATCGACGACGGGCTTGGAGGTGGTGGTGGAGCTACCGCGCTTTCAGTAACCGAGGTTCAAGGGGAAACACGAAATGGCGTACTTTCTCTGCTCCTTCGCGGCCTTCTTCTCCCGTTTCTCCATCTCTTTCGCAGCGGTCTCGATCGCCTCCTTGTCCTTCTCCATCTTCTTACGCGTCTTCTCGTCAAGTTCCCCGGTTCCCTTGCGCGTCGCGATCAGCTTCAAGAACGCGTCCTCATCGAGAGTCTTCAGCCCGTTCTTCTTTATGGCCGCCAGCTTCGAGGGCCCCGCGTTGTCCCCCAGCACCACGAAATCGGTCTTGCCGGAAGGTTGACCGGTGACGCGTCTATAGGGTGTTCAGGATTCGAAAACGACAAGCTGGAACTAGAGCAACGTACGCGCCGAAGCGTTTCGCGATATCGATGGCTTCGTCGCGTGAGAAGCTGCTCAGTTCGCCGGTAAAGACGAGTGCGAGACCCGCCAAACAATTGGGGGCGCCGTCGGGAACGTCCTTTGTGCCGTGAGCCACCGGTCCCGCAAGCTTCGCCGCCTGCGCAGCTTTCCAGCTGTTCGCAAAGTGAGCTCAACGGAAAAGAGACAAGCTGATGACACGCACTCATATTTAGGTTTAGCAGGCTCCTCCTTGGCTTTCTCCTTCGCGGCCGGTTTCGGCTTGGAAGGCCCCGCCTTTGGTTTTGCGGGGGCCTTCTTCGGCGCGGGCTCGTCGTCCGAGCTCACGATGAAGTCGTCCTCCTTCTTCGCCTTGGACAGCCTAGGTTTCGGCTTGGCCGCCGGCTTCTTCTTCGGTGGCTCGTCCTCGTCACTCGACAGAAATAGCGGTGTCGCGGCCCTTCGTTTGGGGGCAGGAGACTCATCGTCGTCACTGACGACAAAGTCGTCGTCCTTGGCCTTGGACAGGCGCGGCTTCGGCTTCGGCTTGCTGTCACCTGCTGCCGGCTTTTTCTTCGGAGGCGTGTCCTCGTCGTCACTTGATAGCAGGGCCGTCGCCTTTTTGCGCTTCTTGACCACCGGCTCGTCGTTGCTATCCACCTCCATTGGCTTCAACACGGACGCAGCCTAGGACAAGTCAGACCACGCGTCACAGTGCAGATAGACGCGGACTAGCCGATTTTCGGGGACCGGCGGCGGGGGTCGGTTTCTCTTTTACAAGCGGCTAGTTTGAGAATGTCAATCCGCGCCTTGTACGTTGAATACAGGTGTAGTACCGAGGTCTTCACAGTCGGTTTAGACCTGGATAAATGAAGATGAGACAAGTTTTCTTCACGCGAGCCACAACGTACGACGAGGCGTGTTTTGGGGACGGCCTAACATGTTCAGGAAGTGAACAAAAGATGTGACGGTTTAACCTACATATCTTCATCGTCACCTGCACAACCTCGGTAAGCAACACAGTCGCGCGGACAAAGCATGAGACGCACTAATTTCAATGACATTCTTTTTGTCCAATCCAATGGACGGAGACTGCGACATTGAATGATTATCGTGGACAAAGTCACTCCGCAATGCGCACCTGCGTTGTCGGTGGTGTCGGACGGGACTTCTGGCTACCGGATCCACCGAAGAAAGCGCGAATATCGTTCCCGGCGGGCTTGCTGGTCTTTTGCGAGGGTGCCATGGTGGGAGAAGGAAACGCGGTGTCACAAAATTGACGCGTGGAGTCACAAACCCTAACCCCACTTTCTTCTTGACTCAACGGTGACGCCTCTTATCCTTTGCTTCCTTTGTTCAAATTCTTCATGTCCTGCGTGTCTATCACCGTTACCGTCTCTGGCGACGCACTCCTTTCACCAAGGGTATATCGTGATAACTTGATTACATTTACTCTTTGCTTATTCGTGTCCACCAGACCGTGACTTTTGAAGTCCCACTCTGGCAGTACCATGGGATGCCTCTGCCTACCGCCAGCTTACAAGTGCGAATTCCGAATCTCAGACTGTCCAAGTAACTGACGAACAAAACCAGACAACATCGCTTGGGTTGCCCTCCGCTGATGGAGTACAAAGATTTCTTTATAAGTACGTCGACGACCGTAGCAATTTTACCTCAGGTACGGTGGCAATCTACGTATAAGTACGGTAATATTGACATCATGTATAGCCAACTTTGTTGCCCGACTCGGCGGGCTATACGCGATACGCCACCCTCAAGCACTTGGCAAACAGCTTCCACTTCAACTCTCGAGGGTTAGTGGAACATTGGCGAACAACATACGCCGAACTATTACGAATCTTACTTCCCCCCAACCTCATCGTCCAGGAAGAGGGCACGCAGTGGTCCTTCAACGACACAAGCAAGAACCCGTCCTCTACGAATGTTCTAGACAAGACATTGCCTTTGGGGCAGAAAGAGGGTTTCGGTCGAAGACCGGATGTCCGGGTCATATGCTTTCGCGATGAGCGCCTCCTGTTTCCTGCTCTCGTTGAGAACAAGAAGGCAATTCCAAGACACCACACTTTGGGGCTGGCCATGTACCCAATATGGTCGGACATTCCTCCTTACCTCTTTAGGCCATGCACTCCAACAAGCGGAATGGCAAGCAGTGATGGTTTTCAAATTTGAGCACTCCTCAACCTCAAGCGCTCGACAGCAACAAATCCTCTTGATTGCTGCTGTCGGGCCGATCTATATCACGACGGTGGTGAAGCGACATCAAATCGAGGCTGCATACCCCACGGGAACAGCTAAGCAGATGAAAGAAAAATCGAGGTAATATATCTGGAAGAACTCCGTCTCCGCAGATTTGCGGATGAAGAAATCCCACAGCCGCCTTCTCCCGCCGCAATGCCGCTCGTCGAGTCCGACTCATTTGAGCCTTACGAATACTGCAAACGTCGGTCCAGATTGCCTCCGGGTACTTGGTCTAAACCCTTCCTGCTTGACACCACGATGAGCGCAGACGTCCTTGGCCTCTATTGTAGTGTGGTCACAGCATCCGCGTGATTTTTGACTCGACCGGTATGCACATAATCCCTGCCGCACCCTGTCGCGCGCCGCTGATTCATGTCTCCGTACTACAGGCGGGCTCCTTTCGTACCCTTTGCGGTTACCCTTATAGCCATGATTGTGTATAGTGCTTCGTTTCTGGCCGTTGCCTTGGAAAACTGTTTTTTCTTGGCGGGGGCAGGCGGACAGCGATTCGAATCATAAATTCTGTGCATTATTATTGTCTACCGATCTACCTCCCCGAACACGAGATCCTGTACATAACAAACCAATCATCAGCCAGCTCCCCGCTGCATGATACTACAAACGCACCATAATCACGACCGCGTCCGCGAGGAACTGGTGTGCACGAAGTCGGCGCCCGCGGATGCTGCAGCGGTAGGGCCGGTTGGAGCCGTCACTGACGAGGTAGACGGCCACCTCGCCCGTGGGCGCGGGGTAGGTCTCGCCCATGGGGACGGAGTAGCCTTCGGAGAAGATCTGTGTGGAGGGGGGATGAGTGTAAGAGTGAATTAATTCGAATAAAGGTGAAGCAAGTTGGAAGAAAAAGGAGGCGAAGGAGTGACGCACCTTGGTTTGATGGAGATCTTTGCAGACCGCGTGGGAAGGAAGCTAGATGATCGGCAATCTGACAGCTCACCGGGCATTCTCTCTTGCCTCTTGCCTTTATGGCCTCCATGGCCTCCATGCCCCTCCATGTCCATGGCCGCAAAGTCTCTGGGCTCTTGCCTCCATTTCGGCGCCATTACTCGCCTACATTTCTGGGCCAGTGTTTCCTCGGCTGCAACCATCAAATGCTCCAGGCGACAAGACAAAGACTGGAGAAAGACTCGGAGCTATGCCACCGCTTGGACCCCATCTGAGGCCACCGTATATACTTCCCTTTTCTGGCAATTTTGCAGGGTTGAACGAAGCGACGAGCCGTTCATTTCCGTTTTTGGGTTTCCTTTGCTGCCCACGTTTTTCTATTTTTCGGTATTTAAGGCGCGTAATTTCTGCTTTGACTGACAATTCATCTTGAACTCGAACTTGTATCCAACTCTCCTGCCACCCGATTCTCCTTCAATTGCTAGACGATTCACAATGGCTTCCATCGCCAATCTCCCCATCCTCACCCTCGTCTCTGGCCCCTCGTTAGCGGCCTCAGCTGAACGTCCAACAGAACGCGAGATCGACCGCAATGCCCTGGTGGCAATCTCTCCAGACCGCGAGGGGCTCTTCTTGAGCAACAAGTCGATCGACGAGCTCAGGCAATTGCTCAAGCTTCGCACCGGACCCATTGAGAAGTAGGTGCAGCGCATGAACAACATTCCTCACGAAACTAATTATAACATTAACAGGAGTTGGTTATCTCAGGCCAAGCTGCGCGCAAATGTCGATTTCCGTGATGCCACCGCCCGCACTTCGACGCTGATCCATCGCGTGCAAACCCCAACAACGACAACGACTACCGATGAGAACAGTCCCCCTGACGCGGACAAAGCCGTGCGCAAGGTGTTCTCGTCGGCGTCCCTCCAACGCATCGCAATGCCGTTGCGTATCCAGAACGGGGTGCCCGGAGGAGGTGATGGCAGTGGGCCAGATATCTGGGGCTCGTTTTTCGTGAGTACGATGAAAAAACTGGTCTCGCCTCGACCACTGGGACCCACGCACATCATCGTCGCGCACACTAAGCCGCTCGCCGTGTCCAAATCGGGGAAGAGTTCGCTACCGCGTCGACCGCGCGACGATGGCTCCAAGCCGTCGTTCCCCAACATGGATATCCCCATCAACGACCTGCTTTTCCAGCTCGGTGTGCCCAACCTCACCGCCGCAAGTGCCCTGCCACCGCGCCTCCATCAACAGCTCTCCCGTGTTCTGCTGCTTGTGCCCCACCTGGAGACCTTCCATGAGATCGTTGTCTTCCTTCACACTTACAACCAGGCGGAGATGTTCCGCAAGCTCATCCCCGAGTGGATCCGTGATCTCATGCACCCGCTCCCCATCGTCGCGCCGAAAGACACGGCCTCAATCTTCTCGCCCAAAAAGTCGCGCGGCCCCGCGTCGCTCTTCAGCAGGTTCGCGCCGTCGATGATCGGCAGCTCCGGGGCCTCGGTCTACAGCGTCGACACGGTGGCGTCGGGCATGTCCGGGCACTCGTATGAGCCGCTCGAGCGCACGCCGGACATCATCGCGCGCGACATCATCGACAGCCTGCCGTTCTTCTCCGACGAAGACCCCGGGCACGACGAGCTCGTGGCGACGCTCGCGACGCTTAACGCGCTCAAGGCGAACCTCGAGTTCCTGGGGTATTTCGGCAAGGCGGTTTGGGATGAGCTGGAGATGAGCCTCAATATCCTCACCAGCGCACTTGTTCATCGGACGGCGGTGACGGAGGCTTGAGTGTTCCTGTCTCCTGAATTGTGTAGCAAGTAATTAGGTATGTAGTTTTAACTGTTCCCTGGTAGTCTGTATTTTTTTTTGCTCTAGTTCTGCATTATCTTGATCCGTGGTCGTTGCCTCGAATATTTTGGTCGTGTGATTTGACGTGACTTACGTCGCTTTACGCCAATGCGGCCCAACTCGCCTTTTGGGCTTTGCCCGCAGTCTTCTCTCACTGTCAGCACTCATGGACGCCATACGCTCGTGCATGTCCCGGTGCTGGCCGTTTACCGCGCGGGCAACTTATGAGCCAATATCTCAATGGGATCTGGACGCCGGTGCAGTGCGCATGTCCGACGAGCAGGAGCTGGTAATATCCCAGGATGGAATCCAATACTCCCTAACGCTTCTCGAAACTGGGGTCCGTGTCGCGTCAAGCCAGAGATGTACATCTCTACCAAAATTTTAGAGCCGTAGAACTGAACTGTAGACTGTAGCGACGGGACCATTTTCGCGGAATTCTGGTGGGTTTCTCATTTGTCTTGCTGCGGAAGGTACTTGAAATAACAAGAGAATGAGCAGCTTCGCATGTTGAAGACGTGCCATTTCGCAATGTCCTGTTTGCTGGCGTCGAGTTTACGCCAGCAGGACGAAGTGTGTTGGAGTTTTCGTTTCTGTCCGCGGTGTCGAGCACGTTCCAGCTTCGCCAGGTTTCGGGCGACGTGTCGCCTATCCAGGGAACGGTTATGCTCAAGTGGGTGTCTGACATACAGGCGAAAGCGTATAAAGGTACGCCGCGGCGCTTTCGAGTCTCTCTTTGGTTCAACGGGCACACAGATATTACGCCCAGGCGCCGTTTCCTCGTTGTCATCAACCCGCATGGTGGCCAGGGCAAGGCAAAGAAAATATGGAAGGAGACCATCGAGCCCATATTTTTGGCCGCAGGATGCATTGCCTACGTTCAATGTACGTGTCTAAATTTCTACACCCGGCCCAGCTAAACTTGTGCAACAGATACTGGACCGGTTTCATCACCCACAAACGCCGCCAACATCGCGCGCAACATTGATCTCGCGACGTACGATGCGCTCGTCCCTATATCGGGTGATGGAATCATCATGGAACTAATCAATGGCCTCGCCAGCCGCCCTGATGCGCTTGTTGCCCTTCGCATGCCCATTGCCCCGATTCCGGCTGGTAGCGGAAACGCGCTTTCTGTGAATATTATGGGTCCGAATAAGGTGCTGGACGCGGCATATGCCGCACTGAACGCCATCAAAGGCCAGCCAATACCGCTCGACATCTGCTCCGTCACGCAGGGCGACACCCGGATATACAGCTTCCTCTCGCAGGCCTTCGGCCTCATGGCGGACCTCGACATGGGGACCGAGTGGATGCGGTGGGCCGGCGGCATCCGCTTCACGCTCGGGTTCCTTTGGGGCGCCTTCCGCGGCGCGAGCTACGACGTCGAGATCACGCTCAAGGTCGTCGAGAGCAACAAGCAGCGCATGGCGGACGACTACAACACGCACCAGCAGCCGCTGGCGCCCGCGCTGGCCAAGGCGCCGGCGGCGGACGTGCGCATGCCCGCGCTGGACTTTGGGACGAGCGCGGGGCCGCTACCGCGCGGGGTCGTGCACGAGCGGCTAGAGGCGGATCTGACGCCGGGGTGGCACACGTTCCGCACGCCGGTGCAGTTCATCGTTGCGGGGAAGCTGCCGTGGCTGTCGCGCGATAGCATGGTCATCCCGCTCGCGAAGAACGATGGTCTCATTGATGTGGTGATGGTCCCTCCGATGTCCGCGCTCGAAAGCATCAAGGTGCGTGTCCTAGATTCGAATGCATATTCGCCGGCGCTGACTGAGGGGGTAGAGCGTAGACGGGCAGGACGAGGGCAAGTTCATTAGGTCGCCGGACTGCTATTACTACAAGGTTGAGGCTTACCGCTGCACGCCGCTCGAGCGTTCGGGGTACATCAGCATCGATGGTGCGTTATCGTTTTCTGTATTTCATTCACGTGTGCTGACGCACTGTTCATCAGGGGAGAGTATCCCGTACAAGCCGTTCCAGGTGGAGAACCACGCGCGGCTGGCGCGGATAATGAGCATGGAGACGCGGTGGAAGGGATTGGAACGGGTTGAGCTCTCGTAGCTAAGTAGAACGGTCACTGACCAAGGGACAATTCACTGTACTTACTAGAATTCAACGCTTCAGCTTAGACGAGCCTCGTTTGAACATTTCCTTCTGGCTCCGGCTCGCAGCCGACCCTGACTGTGCTGGAACTGGCATAAATCTGCCGGGTTTCTCTTTAATCTGGGGCTAGTTCCCGTTCTTTCGATTGGTTAAGCTTCGAGTCCTCGCGCGCAAAATCACTCCCGAGTTTGCCGCGGCAACCTTGGCCGCGGCAAGAGACTTTTTAAGATACAGCAACGGCGTTTTTCAACATCTTTCGTCAGCCGAATGCAATTCGAACAGGAAGATGCCCACTAGCCTCAATTCGACGTTCTGGCTCCAAATCTTTCGTACCCACCGTCCTGGGAGCTTGCTTGCGCCCGCGAAATCTCTCAAAGCCGATTTCGTTTGCCGGGGGCGAAGCTGCTTATCGGCTCTAAAAATCAACGAAGACAATCCATTGCAAATGAACAGCTTCAAACTGATATCTTGCTTCGTTTCACCGCTTCGATGGACGGTCTGATTCGTTCGGACATGCCGGCCCGGGCTGTAGCTTCATTACCCCAGATCAATAAAGGACTATCGGGTAATCCTTGACCACGGACGGGAGATTGTATATGTCCGACGGGAACATCTGCTTACCACGTTCCTCGCGAGCTTTTAACTGGGCGCTCTCTGCATTCCATGCCCCCAAACTTTCGAGAACCAGTCCACCATGTCCGATTTCTCGAATGTGCAGTCGCACCAGGTCTTGCCGGCTGAAGCGATGCTGCCAGGGGACCCGCTGCAGGTCAAGCCTGTTATTCTGGAGAAGAGCGACCTCGGGACGCAAGAGGACATGGTGCAAGCTGGCGAGGAGGACGAGTGGACGTACCCGGACGGCGGGTTGCGCGCCTGGCTCGTCGTGGGCGGGTGCTTCATTATGGCGTGCACATGCATGTAAGTATGGACTCCTATGTCATTTGCGTGTCACTGAAGCCCTGAGTAGGGGCTGGGGCTTGGTCTGGGGCGTGTTTCAAGACTTCTACCACACAAATAGGTTTTCCGGGACAAGTATAAGCACTCTGTCTCTTGTGGGCGGCGTGTTTTCTTTCGTGAGTCGCATCGTCATGCTTTCCACTAGTTTCTGATGAGTATATATAGAGCATGAACTGCGCTTCCTATCTGTTTGGGGCCATTGGGGAAAGATAGTAAGTGTCTTCGGCTACCAGTTCAACGTATTCGGTCACTTAACTTATACCAGTGGCTACAAAGTCCGTATTTTCTCGACCTGCCTCTGTATATTCCCTCATTTTCTCTCAGCGGATGATCGCTCTCAGCTGTGTCTTGGCCTATCTTTGTTTCCTCGCGTCGGCGTTTGCTACGAAACTCTATCAGGTTTACCTATTCCAGGGATGTCTTCTTGGGTTCTCGCTGGGTATTGCCATGCCGCTATACATGGCCCTACCGTCGCAATGGTTCTATCGCCGGCGTGGACTCGCTACCGGCATCGCCGTCGCAGGCTCTGGTCTAGGCGGCGGTATCGTGTCACTTATTGTTCGATTTCTGTACGTACCCGCTCTTATCTTTCTCTGTGTTCTGGCGCTCTAATATTTGTGGACGCAGCCTATCCAGGTTGGGGTACCGGAACACAATGCTTATTTACAGTAACGCGTGTGCCGTCCTCTGGACCATTGCGTGGTTCATGATGGCGGAGCGCCGCGCCCCTGGCTACGCGAATGTCAAAAAACGGTGGCTTCCCCGCACCATCGGCCCCGTGTTCTACAGTATCACGCTCAGCGTCTTCTTTGGTATTTTCGGATATTTGGTGCCTTAGTCTCTTTTCGTGAAAAAACTGTGTGCTTATTTTTGGAAGTCGCCATATTATTTTGTGTCTTCATTCGTGAAGGACGTCGTCCCGACCTTGGATCCCAAGTCCATCCTGGTCGTTGTTCCTTTGGTCGTGATGAACATGTCTGGTATGTTTCCTTTCCCCCTTTCTCTCTGTTTTTAACAGCGGGCTACAGGTGGAGTGGGCCGGGTGCGTATATACTCCTTCTATCACCAATGGCTTGACCCATCCTCACAGATACTCGCCGGGCGCCTGTCCGACCGGTTCGGGCCCATAAACATGTTCTTCACGAGTTTCTTCCTCGGCGGCCTTTCGCAGGTTTTCATCTGGACCTTCGCGCGGTCGTACGCCGTCGTGATCGTCTTCAGCGTTATCTACGGCCTCGTCGGCTGCTGGTTCCTCGGCCTGCTGCCCGTCGTGTGTGCGCAGCTCTTCGGCCTGAATGACCTCGCGACGATTACTGGGTTCATGGTCCTCGCTAACGCTCCCGGTGGGCGAAATTCGCCCTCCCGCTTACCCCTCCCTAATGAACCGCGCCATGTACAGGCCAGCTCTCGGGCGCTTCGATCGGGGGCGCTGTGTTTTCGGGTTCGGGGGGAGACTGGCGCGCGGTGTCGCTATACTCGGGCTGCGTGATGCTCTTTGGGTCGACTTTTGTGTTGTATGGTAAGCATCATATCATCTCTGGCGCTTTACTTCACTCGGACTGAATTCTGTGCAGCACGTTTCTCGCAAGACCGGCGCATATGGGCGAGGGTGTAGAGCAGTTATTATCAGACTCGAAATAAGTTTCCTTAGATTGACTTAGATGCGAATTACAAAAAAAGCTTTCCCTTTCCTTTGTCGTTGTCCCTTGGTCCCACTCGTTGCGGTGGACAAGTAGTCATGGAAATGTTTGTTGCTCCTTGTTTTTCCACGCTCGAGTGGCTGTGCACGATAAGTGATCGCATCCAAATCGGGACTCAAGATATCCCACGTTCAACTTTCGTCCCAACTCACGTTCCCCTTGCGCTGCAGGAAAGATTAAACCAAGGGCGGAGAATCGTTGACTTAGCTTTGGCCGCCTCATGATTTATGACGGGAGAACAATACTTGACGCGTTGGCCCTTGCTTTGACCTCTTGCTTTGACCTTCAACTTTTCGGCAACAATAACCAAAGCGCTGAACAATGGGAGGGTATAAAATGCAGGCGGATACTGCAAGAACACATCAACCCCCCCTCACACTCGTCCCTTCAGAACCAGACACACCATGGCTGATTTCTCCGCAACCATCCCCATCTCCGTCAAGCCGCGCACCCAGCGCACCTTGAAATTGATGGCCTACGGCATCAAAGCCTTCCTCACCACAAAAGTGCCCGGGAAGCTGATCATACGGAAGAGGAGGAACAAGTTGGATGTTCATTATACCGAACACACGCCCTGGAAGGAGACGCCTCCGACCTTTGTGCCTGAAGGCCCAGACGTGCCGCCCGAGCCCGAGCCCGAGCCTCCCATCTTTCCGACCGTCTTCGTTGAGGACACCCACCAGGACCTGCTTTCCCGCGCCATCGAAGTCAGAGACTTTGCGTACCCTGCTACTCGAGTTGGCCGTCTTAATCCCGTCGCTCCGTGTCCCTTCGCATTGAGTAAGTTTGAACAACGCCGTATCATTTTTCTCTTACTCATCTTCCTCCTTTAGCTACTGAAGAGGCAGAAAATCTGGGTGAAGAGAACGCGAAACAGCATCGTACGTAGATATCCCTGCTTTCTTGTAACATGCTAACCGCGAGTCTTCAGCATCGTGTTCTGAAGAAGCCCCCATGCCTTCCATTTCCAATACATGGACCGCTCCCCATCCCGCTCTCGCTCCTGTCCCCGCGCCCAAACGGGTGGCCGTTGTTGAGGTGCCAACCCTGGAAAAGCCTTATTGCCCCATTTACGCTACGCACCGCATCCCTTCGGCATTTGATGTCGTCGATGCCTGGCAGTGGGTTTGTTACCGCCTTCAAGAGAGTCCCCGCACTGTTCCCATCCACGGTCTCTACACCCGCCGTCTGCTCACGATCTCACCCAACTTGATCGACCTCTCGCGATATCACGAAATGGACTTGGAGGAGCTCCGTCGCTATGACCGCTGCATAGCATGGCAGCTCTTGAATGGCATCGAACCCTACCCATGGTACACCTCGATTTCGAAGAAATGGTTGAAGCAGGGAATCCGGTCCCTGAGCCTACCTCCCATGTTCCCCACAAAACGGAAAGCGGACACACAGAAGCTGGACGAGAACACCCAGATCACTATGCTCTGGTGGGCTAATCGCAAGACCCAGGAGGACGATATGTGGTTCAACAAGCGCTTAGCAGAGCTCCGCCTCGAGAACGGGCGCAACGGGCGCGTGCCTGGTGTGCGGCAAGCGGGCGACGCGTTTTTCGATTCAATATTACCAGACCTGGGGGTCAGTGGGCGTCAGTATCTCCGCACTTGGGAGCGACGCAGGGATAGCGCCACGCCCCTGCCCGACTACGAACTCATGGCGGGTAGGCTGAAAGAGCTTCGCGAGAACGACGCGAGGCGCGGACTCGCGCCCCCGATACCCGATGACAGTGACCCCGTGGACCCTTACGCTGGCGTGACGCCTCCATTTACGCCCGGCCAAAGCCTATTATATGTTCCCTTGGGTGCATACTGGGGCCCCGATGCTGTGTGGGATGGCTACCGGCTGCGCGGCGGGGTGCCAACTGGCAAGACCATCAACGAGTACGCAGCGGAACTGTCTTCCTGCGTCGCGGTGGATGTCAATATGGAAGAAGACTCGGAGATGGATGCGGTGGCCGAACTCGTATCGTCTCCGAAACGCAAATTCGAGCAAGTGGACGGCAGCAGTGAAGATGATTCCTCCTCTGAGGAGGATTCTGAGGAGGAACCGGAGGCCGAGGATGGACCGAGTCGAAAGCGCACTAGAACGGTGTAGCTCGACGTGGATTACTATATTCCCTGTTTTCTATCTTTCGCTTCTTTTGTACTCGCCGATTAATGAGGTTTCCGTAGTCGTATTCTCGGAGTCGCCTGCTGCTCCGAGTTGTACCAATTTTATCTCGCTTCTGTGTTCCAACTTTCTTTACGTAAGCCTAAACGCGCACTGTTGGTTTGCATTTTACTAGTCTCGTTAACCAGACTTTCTATCGCGCACGAAAGAAGACAGTCGTTCTTATGTGCCTATATAAACATTTTACTTGTCCGCCTTTCGTCTCGGAATCGCTCTCGAAGCGATGAGAGTGCATGCACCCCAACTCACGATAATTTCTCTTCCAAACGAGCTTCTTGTGGCCATTGCTGCGGCGGGACAAGACGGTCGGTCCCCTTGTAGATTCAGCAACGTTTACTGGTAGACCGGAATGGACCTTGTCCCGCGTTTCCCGCCACTTCCGCGACGTCGTCGTCAACTCGCCCGAGCTTTGGATTTCCGCCGACGTGAACCTAGATGCAGAGGGATCTGCAGAAATCCTCAAACTCTACCTCCGACGCTCCCGAGCACGTACCATATCGGCAGTCATCCACTACCTTCCCAAAACCAACCACTTCCTAGACAATGCCGTTCTAAACAGGCTGCGGTTGGTCGCCCTTCATATCCATCGCATCTGGCGGTAGGAGATTGCGATATGTACGGTGTGGTCGGAACACCTTTTGGGCCCACTCCGCGAGATAGCAGCTCCCAACCTGCGGTATCTCGAGATTTCAAACCACCTCAAGAAGAACGAATTCGTGCGCAAGTCTGTGCGGGGTCCTGTGGACATTTTCTCTTTTGGAGCGCCGAGGCTGGCCGTCCTCAAAATGAGTGGATTTACTTTCACATCCCGAGTGCCTCGGTGGACAGACGCTCTTACACATCTGGAGTTGTGGAATAGCACTGACTACAACGCCTCGGTCGGCAAAATCGTCTTCGTCGAGATTACCACGCGGTGCCTCGCGCTCGTCCGTTTGTCCCTTGACGTTAGCGGGATGTCCCACATCGAACGGCATCGGCTTCGCCTCCCGTCTCTCGAATACCTCCGCATATCGATCTCGCAGAAGGAAAACGAGCACTACTTGTTGACTGTTGTCGACCTCTTCGACACAGACAGAATTCAGACCAGATCGCGGCGCTATTCAATTCCACCGGCCTTTCTCACTCGCCCCTTCCCTGCCTTGACCTCCCTCGGTTTCGTCAACACCTCCGAACCATCTTCGTGCGGCAATCGACTCGCTCGCCCAGTAATCTCGTCTCTGCCCCGGCTATTCCCCGCATTATCTTCCCTGTCTCTGATCAATCAATGCTTCACAGCAAAGCTCGTCAAAGACTTACTCGGTCCAGTCTCTGTTCTGGAGACCGTCACGCTAGGTCGGAAGGGTGGCGCTATGGAAAACGTCGCTGATGCGGTTCGGGCAGCAGTGCGTTCAAGACGGCGGCACGGGCAAGCACTTCCAAGACTCCGGCTTTCGTCTGCACTGGTGGCCTCGCTTCTGCCAGCAACGGGACTGGAAGAGCTTGTGGTGGAACTGGAAGTGTTCGACGACACCGATATCCTCTCCGTTTTCCGCACGCCGCTGAGCACTCGGGTCGACACTGTTCCTCCATGACTTTACAAATATTGATTCCTTATCTCGGAGAGCCTGCGTCCAACTGTCGTGTCAGTTGCATACGAATATCTATCTATCTACGCATACATACTGCACGCGCGTCTTGAAATCGCACCAGGACTTCGCGGTGTTCAAGCCTGTCTTCCTGAACGACCTCCACGAAGCAAGGGCTTTCTTGCAAGTGAGCAGTATGAATCAGGAGAACGGTTAGGCATCCAAATAAAAGTGCGAAACTTCAATGGTCGCAGTGCTGCCTCATCTACACCGACTGTTGACACAGTTTTGAATCATTCAGGACGGTCTTCGTTTCTTTCGTGTACAAAGTCTATGGGTACGTAACAAAAAATAAAAGCACATTTCAGATTCGGGTTCCGCATCCCGTCTTTTGTTTTACATTGATTGCATTTACTTCTTGAGGAGCGCAGGAGGGGTAAGGCCCGCGGAGAACCCGTCGGCGCCGGCGAACGTCGCATTCGAGCCCTTGAGCTCCTCCCTGATTTCGGTGTTAGCGACAATAACGACGGTGATACATAAACAAGGAAACGCACTCAATGCGGAGCAGTGCATTGTACTTGGCGACCCGCTCGCTCCGTGCGGGGGCACCGGTCTTGATCTGCCCGACGCCGAGGGCGACGGAGAGGTCGGCGATGATGGTGTTCTCGGTCTCGCCACTGCGGTGGGAGATCATGACACCCCAGCCGTCGGACTGCGCCAGCTGTGCCCTGCAGAGATGCGTGAGCTCAAGTCAAGTATTTGTCGGAGGGCAAGGGAACGCACGCCTGGATCGACTCGGAGATGGTGCCGATCTGGTTGACCTTGAGTAGCAAGCCGTTGCACGCCTTCTTCTCAATGGCGGTCTTGATCCGGAGCGGGTTGGTCACGGTCAGGTCGTCACCGACGATCTGAATCCCGCTCAGCTTGGTGAAGTGCGACCACGCCTCCCAGTCGTCTTGGTCGAAGGGGTCCTCGATCGAGACGATGGGGTACTTCTTCACGTAGCTCATGTACAGGTCCGCGAGCTCGGTGCCGGTGATCCACTTGCTCGGGTCCGAGTTGGGGTTCTTGAAGTCGAGGTCGTACTTGCCGTCCTTGTAGAACTCGGACGACGCGACGTCGAGAGCAATCTTGATCTTGCCCTCGTATCCTGCCTTCTTGATCGCCTCCGACAGCAGCTCGAGCGACTCCTCGGCGCCAGACACGTTCGGCGCGAATCCACCCTCGTCTCCGACGTTGACAGCTGCACGACGTGAGCGGGTGGTCAAATACTCCGATGAACTAAAGCTCACCGTCAATGCCGTACTTGGCGCTGATAACCTTCTTAAGGGTGTGGTAGGTCTCGGTGCCGATCTTCATCGCCTCGGTGAATGAGGTCGCGCCGGTGGGCAGAAGCATGAACTCCTGGAACGCGAGCTTGTTGCCGGCGTGCGAGCCACCGTTGATGACGTTGAACGCCGGGCAGGGGAGAACAAAGGGAGGCTTGATGCCTGCGAGGTCGGCGAAGTGTTGGTAGAGGGGGACGCCCTTCTCAGCCGCGCCAGCCTCCGCCACGGCGATGGACACGCCGAGGATGGCATTGGCACCGAGCTTGCCCTTGTTGGGGGTACCGTCGAGCTTGATGAGGAAGTCGTCAATGTCCTTTTGCGACGAGACTTTCAGGCCGGACTTGATGAGCTCGGGCGCGATGATGTCGTTGACGTTCGCTACGGCCTTGCCGACGCCTGGATTGAAGGTGAGCAAAAGAAAAGAAATTAAAGTTCTGGTGGTGATCTAGTTCGGCCTGAGGCCAAAAAAACCATGTGGTTTTTTTTGTTGCTAATTTTGGGCAGGGACAATGCCACACGAGGGCCGTGGCCAATCGAAGGGCCAAGACATGTGGAACGCCTCCAAGAGAAAGAGTAAGAAGAAAAAACATACCCTTTCCGACGTAAGCGTTCTTGTCCCCATCCCGGAGCTCTACAGCCTCGTGGATACCCGTCGATGCGCCAGAGGGAACGGCAGCGCGGAAACGACCTGTAGATGGCAGGAATCAGTACTTGCTCGCCTTAAAAGGTCGTCGCGTAGCCGAACGACGCGACGCGACCGGATGTCCCATCGTCGTCGATCTAGTGGAAATCGTTCGTCTCCCATCCATTGGATGAGTGAGGGAACCTCCCGAGTACAAAGAGTCTCATCTGGAAGCAGATGTACCCACCTTTGTCGGTGTGGAGGTCGACCTCGACGGTCGGGTTGCCACGCGAGTCAAAGATCTATGTAAACCCAATCGATTAGGTCTCGTAGCACGAAGGGCGGCTTGGGTTTACCTGACGAGCGAAAATTTTGGTGATAGACATGGTGGTTAGAGGAAGAGAAGGATTGTTCTAGTCTTGCTCGACAACGATACGTAAATAACCGAATCGCCGAGTCACGTCTAGATCTGCTACCCAATGGCAATAAACTCCAATTTCTTCCGGCTGCTTCGAGTGATAAGATGGTGGTACATCGATGGAGGTACGGAGATGCGAGAGGAAGTAGCAATCTCGTAGAATGGAGAGACTAAGAGACAGTCTAATATTACTCCTTCTTTCGGCCGCGGCCTTCAGCAGCCCGTTTGCCATGCGGGAGCGATTTAAGCAACGCCGACTTGTTACGGTTCTTGTTCTTGACGTTCGCGCCAGAGTAGAAGTTCTCTGCTTTTTTCTGCGAAAAAAAACGATCAGTTTTGTGGGATGCAGGCAGCACACTTCATGTACCTTGTTTGTCTTCATTCGTGGCTCCTTTTTGGCTGGGGCACTCTCATCGCCTGCATCTGCATCGTCTGCAATAGTTATGAGCTTGAATTCAAGGACAAGAGAGAGAAAGGGACCTTGAGCAGCCTCGGGATTTTCTGTGGTGTCCTCCTTGATACCGTCCCAGACATCATTCCATGTCAGCTCCTCCTCCTCCTCATCTGCAGGCTCCTCGTCATCATCTTCCTCAGCCTCGGCCTCGGCCTCATCTTGCTCCTCCGCTGCGGCGGCAGGGCCAACAAATTGATCGTCCAAGGGCTGCACATCCTCCGCCACGAACGTGTTCTTCTGCATAATTGTGCCCAAGTTCTGCCGCACGCCAGGCACCTCCCCTTCGGCACCCTGCAGCCCCTTCCACCCGCTCTCTGCCGCCGCAACCGCCTTCCCTTTGCCTTTCTCCCGCCGCGCGCGCTCCTTCGCCTCGGTCTTGTTGAGCTCCTCTGACCGTTCCGGGGGCGGAACGAAGAACGGAATGCGGCCGCGCACCCAGTCGCTCAGTACGATCTTCGCGACCGAGTCTAAGTCTGGCTCGCCATGTTTAAGCAGCCGGCCCTTCATCCGTGCGAGCTTGTCCAGGAACACCTCTGGTTCCCAGCTGCCGCCCTCCTCGGGTAGTGCGACGCCGTACGTGCGCGAAAGGTACACGGGCTTGACGCGCGCCATGAGCGCGGGGATGTGGTCGGACGGCGTGGGCAATGCCTCGACGCGCACGACACCCTTGAGCACCGTTGACGTCTCTGTGTCGTTCGCGGAAGTGGGGACGATACCCGGGCAATCGATGAGGTAAATGCGCCGTGTCAGCGTGATATATTGCCAGACCTGTGGCAATATGTCAACAAGCATCTGAGAGGTGAAGGCGGAATACACACCTTGGTCTCGCCAGGCACAGGTGCGACGGTGCATACCTTGTTGCTTTTCAGCGTGTTGATTACGCTGCTCTTGCCGACGTTGGGGTACCCGATGAAGCCGACGGAGATCTGCTTCTTGTCGGAATGGAGTTGCGCGAATTGCCGCAAGAGCTGGATGAGGGAGCCCTTGCCGAAAGAGTGGTTTGGTGAGGCGTGGAACGCGATCGTCGGGTAGCGCGGGGTCAAGTGTTGTATGTAGCGGGCCTAAATGAACAATCAGCCTAAGTCAAGAGGAAGGAAGGAAGAGAAGAACATACGGTAACCCAATTCGGCACCAAATCACATTTATTGATAACGAGGACAACTTGCTTGTGAGATTTTTCTTTTTTGACGTATTCCAAGACAGACTCGCACATCGTCCCGAGGGGATCGCGGGCGTCGAGGATGTGGAGGATAACATCGGACGAGTCGATGACCTTGTACAATTCGCCGTATATCCGCCGTGAAGTACCTTTTGCGTAGATCGGCTCGTGGTAATCTGCGTGCGTCTGCGGCTCGACAATAGACGATGCAAGGCGCTCTGTATACGTTAGTCGAGTTGCACCCAGAGAAATGAATGGGTGACTGACCTATGGTGCCTGTGCCGTTTTTGTGGGCAGCGCCGGCAGCCTCCTCCTCCGCGGCTGCGCCAAGCTTGCTCAGTTCGTCAAAGGATCCCGCTTCGATTCTGGGTCGCTTTCTCTGCGCTTTGGGTCCGAACGTATCACCAAACGGCTCTACTTCCACGATATGGGGGCGCTATTCTCATTCAGTCTTCCTGCTACGATTCTTTTTAGAGAAAAACTGACCTTGCGCAAACTGGGATTTGCAGCATCATCTAGCAGCGCCATGGGCAGCTTATTCCGACGCAAAAGAACCGAGTATGGGTCGTCCTTTTTTGTTGATAGGCTTGTGCGGAAATGGTCCAGCGCCGTTTGTGAGATTACCCTCGTATTTCCTGTCGAAATATATTTAAGGTTCATCTCCACAACCATTCGAGTGTCCTGCACGCACCAAACCAACGACGATCGGGCTGAACCCGTCCCGGCTTGGTCTCATCTTCGCCCTTCTGGAACGCAGCAGCTTGGGTGATTTTTCCATCCTTGTCGCGGATGGGTTTGCCCCCGTTAAGCATCTTGAGGCGGCCAACCTGCTTGGCATTGCGGTAGAAGTTCTCTCCCTTGACTCTTGCGAGTGAAATTTTGGGGCCTGAGCCAGACGACCTCGTCTTTGAGGGAGAACCCTGTTTTTTTGTCGGCGCCATCGGAGTTGTAGAAAAGAAATTATGGGATTGTTTGGCTGCGGCATTGTGTGGCTGCAGCCTCACCGTTGCCGCTCATTGCCGTGTCTTTCTCCAGCTTTCTCTTCTCTAAACGATTTTCTCCTGCACCGAAGCACTCTTCTGAGTCTTCTCCTTGTCCCTGGACTCCTTTACGTCTGTCGCATTTTAACTCTTAGGCGGCAGTTTGCCTCGAAAGCACCAGATCTTCACCTTCATCCAAAATTTCGTGTTGTCCACAGACAGTTACGCGGGAGGGCTTCTGGGCGGTTTGGGACCTTCTCTTCAATTCGGGATTGAATGTCTTGAGCTCGATAAGGACATATCATCTTCCAGCGGTTGAGAAACGTTTCGCGAAATATCGCTCCAGTTACAGGAAATAGCACCTTGCGAGGTCTCCCTGTCCGCGATTTATGCACAAATGTCTTGAGCTCAGCAAACTACCAAGGGCGCCTCGTGTGTCTTCTATCATCGTGGGCTTCCATCTTTGTTTATTCGTTTCATTTACTCACACTGCACACTCCAGTTCCGGGGGCAGACGCCGGGCTCATTTCCCCAATGGCCCATTTACCTTCCGCACCCCCAAAATCGCCTTGACCCAAATCATCCGGTTGATCTTGGTTCGTCGAAGAAACCAAAGTACTGCTTATGGGCTCGCCCAACGAGTGCATTCACATTGGGTGCATTACCCATGGGGCTCCTCCTCAAGCCGGAAAACAATAGCAGACACGGAAGAGGAGCCCAACCGCTGCATGCGGTCGACTCGTGGAGCGACAGGTTAACTCGCGGCGCGCCTACAGGCAGCGTTGCCCCCGCGATTCCTAGCCAATCACACCCCACTCGACTCGCCATGTCCCTCCAGATGCGGGCGTCTAGTGACTTGTATACCCATCAGCGCACACAAGTCTTGCGTCGTTTCAAGACTGCTCTCGTTCTCATTGCCGCGCGCGGTGCCGCCGCAAAGGAGGTCAAGGGGGTCAAGGGCCGGCTTGAGCTCGTGTTCGACGAGAAGGATATCGACGGGTGGATTTTGCAGGGTGTGTCCCGGTTTTTTTTTTTTTTTTTTTTTTTTTTTGCTGTTTTTTTCTTACTGGCTGACGTAGGATGGACGTACTATCTGAAACCGACTCTCGAGCTGTACAGGATACCGTACCCCAGGCTGGTCCAGATGCTCCGCCCGGCACTGCGCGAGATCTGGACCGGTGCGCACAAGATGGAGGCAGACTGGACCGCAGCGTCACTCGGTCCACGAGGAAAGCCTCAAAGACCTTCATCCAGAGATTTTCGCCCCCCGCCCGGGTCGTTTACTGGTGATCGCTCGCCGCAGCCCCCCGTAAATTTGCACGCGTCGTCTGAATCGACATTACGCAAGCCGCCTCCAAGGCAGCGAGTCAGTGACGACGCTTCCTTGCGCCCGACGGTGCAAAGGGTCACACCGGAACCCATTCCTCCTGTGCCCGATTTTGACCCATTCCCGACCGTGTCCGCTTTGTCCCCTGATTCTGCAGCAACAGCATCTCGCGCGGGCGCGTCGCCCACTGTACATGCGCCAGCGGTTGCACCGCAGGATTCGCTCCCTGCCGAGCCCGGCTTCGATCCGTTCCCCTCCGTCCGTGCCCCTCCGCCGCCT
This sequence comes from Mycena vitilis, assembly GCA_029203975.1. Taxonomy (NCBI): domain Eukaryota; kingdom Fungi; phylum Basidiomycota; class Agaricomycetes; order Agaricales; family Mycenaceae; genus Mycena; species Mycena vitilis. The sequence continues at coordinate 95,766 of JARGYF010000109.1, forward strand.
GTGTCAGACCTTCCCCTCAAGTCCCAGGGTGTCGCCCATGCTGAGCCTGACTTCGACCCGTTCCCATCTGTTGCTGCCGCCGTGCCTGCGGTCGATCTTCCCGCCTCCACCCACAGTGTCCGTTCCGACTCACCTCAATCGAAGCCCTCGCGTAAGCCCATTCGTGAAGCGGCTCCTTCCAAGGGACACGCCTGGCTCCACCCGCAGACCGACTGGTGGGCTGTCGGGCGCACGATTGAGGGAGCAATTGGACAACACGGTGTCGAGGTATGCTATCTATCTCTTTCCTTCGTCTGCATCACTTATATTTACTTGTAGGGCACGACACGTTGGGACCGCCAAGGGCTGCTGTCGTCACCGCAGAAAAAGGAGAAGGAAAATGCGGAAGTCGTGCAGAGCAGGCTGACGAGCATGCTCTACAAGCAGAAAGAGGTGGCTCGCCCGGATAGTGAGGAGCGCGCAGCGCAGCGGAGACCGCGGCGGTTTGAGGACAAGAAGTAGAACAAAGTAGAGGGCACTAACTTACTGTATAGATTATCGATGGGATCCCCACCTAATCATGTAATTCGGGTGATAGATCCTTCTATCATGAATGCTCATATGGTGTACATTCCACTCAATGATATGTTTGGTGTTGGGAAGTCGACAGATACAGGAGACCATTGATACAGGTGAGACAATAAAGAGTTTCCAACCATCACGATTTCACGGTTTCACGAGGGCCTGTCAGTGAATTTTAGTCTCGTCAAAGAAGCGGGCGCAGCACGCACCCCTCGTAATTTGCAGAGATTATCAGTATCCAATCGAATGAATTCATTCAGCTCACTGAAAGGCAAGAACATTAATTACAAGCACAAGTCGGGTAGGCTTCAAGTTGACTGACGCGACAACTTTCTTTTCGGTGATAGGGTCCCCGTCATCGAACACGGGACGCATAGCGGCGTGGCGGATTAACGGCGGCGAGAGCTGGTGTGGGATGAAAAGGAAGTTGTCGCCATCGGAGCTGAAGTATAGAAGCACAGGCGGGGGCGCGTTGCTGCCTGCACTCTGCGTGTATATCTTGTCGAGCTTACTCTGCATGCTCTTCCCGAGTTCTGCCACTGGCTTGGTTTCGAACCGCTCGAACTGCAGCATGACCATGGGTTTCGATGGCTGAGACCCTGGTACAGGTTTGACGGTGATGCGCGCACAGATGCATACGCGCGTGGCGTTAGACATGTCGGTGTCGAGGCCCAGTGCGACGACCGCGTACATGTCGATGAGGATCATGAGCCAGGGTATGCGTGTGAGATGCTCTGCGAATTTTTGCGCGCGGTATTCTTGCGACACGTTACGTTCGAGGTCGCCCGCTCCGAGCCGGCAAGATTGTTTGTGAATTTTCCTATACCTATGGTATGAAGCACTTGGATTTGGCACGAAGACTGGGATTTACCAGTGTGTCTTTTGGCACTATTGAAATTGTCAGCCTGTGTTCTTCGTCCTCCCACATGCGAAGCCTTACTTCTTTCGAGCAATAACGCGTTAACTTGCACTGTCGTGGCCTTCCTTCAGTACGTAACCAGATATTGCACTCTTGAACGCCTACCGTTGCGCATAGCTTCAGTGTTGTGTTGGGAGGAGGTACAGAAGAGCAATTCGAGCATACGTAGGCCCTATGACCGCTGGCAGCCACTCGCAGATATTCTTCGTCGATGGCTTGCTGGGCAGTCGGAAGAGTTTCGTACGACATCGCTGGGCAGATCTAGAGTGGGAAGATAGGTTCCCTCAGCCCCGCTTTATAGAGGGCGTCCGATGCTTGTCCTTGTTCTAAATCTGCCTAAGGCTATTGTTCTAACTTCTCACCGCGCTTGGACCGCTGGTGCCGGTAAACTCCGCCGAGCGGTAAGTTGCGATCTCAGTTATTACAATGGCCGGTCAATCGAAGTTGTCCACTCGAGCCACTCGCATGTATGGTGCCGATGGTCGTTGAAGACGTTGGTGAGCTCGTATTGAATGAAAAGTGAATGCGGGAAGGAGATGTAATGCGTGGGAACTTGTCGGCCAAGACCGGTCGCTTTCAACCACTTCAACCAGTCTCTTGCTCTTGCTCTCCAATGGCGGAATCGGGTCCTCTTATTTCTCGTTTGCTAGAATCATCACCTCATTGCATTGCGTTTGGTGCCCACACCCTCAGCGTTCAACCCCTCAGCACTGTGCCGAACGAGGACCGTTACTTCGTCGAAGAATGGTTTTTGCGAAACGGAATCTGGAAAATGCTCGCCGTATTTGACGGTAACTACCTGTTCCCCAAAGATCTTCCGAAGACTTACACGACAGGCCACGGCGCGGGGACCGAAGCGGTGGAATTTGTTCTTTCTACCCTCCCTACTGAAATAAAGTCTGCATGTTCTAAGCTGACGGAGCGAGATATCTCGGACGAGATCGTGGAAGGACTGCTAATCCAGTGCATCCGCGATGTTGATATACGCATTCAGGCTGAGTTTACGGATCTACTGCCCGGACCAGCAAACATCAGCGATATGTCTCCAGAGGCCATACAAAAAGCTCTTGGTGACCCTGACTCGAGCGAAGGCCACTCTCGCGTAGAAATGCTGCGGGCCCGGACGGGCACGGCCGCCACCGTCGCGCTCATCGACCCTCACAACGCGATTCATGTGGCAAGTCTCGGCGACTGTGACGCGAGTGAGCAACGTTCCGAACACCAGTAATTTGAGATTACTATGCATGCCCCGGGTCAGTTCTGGCGACGCAAGATACAGCAAGTTGGCAGACAACAATTCTCAGTTCGCGGCACAATTGCAACAATGAGAACGAGGTTGCACGGATTCAGGCGGAACACCCTGGCGAAACAAAGTGCGTCAATACTGAAACTCGACGGGTTCTAGGTCTCATTGTCGTCACGCGAGGTTCGTCGGCCTTACGCTCCCAGCATTTCTGAACAGCTGAATCGAGCGCAATTTTTTAAAAAATAGCCCTAGGCGACACTCTGTTCAAACTTCCTGCAGTGTACACTGGCGCCGGTCTCCCTCCCTCCGATACACTCGAACTACGATCTCAAGGGTCTCGCAGCGCGAAACCTCTCACCTCCTTGCCTGTCCAACACCGCTGAAGTCACGCACGTACCCCCGCCGCAATCTGACGTGCGCCGGCTTTTGATTCTGGCCTCCGACGGCCTGATCGGCATGCTGTCCAGATCCAAGAACGTATGTGAGTTGTCCGAGGCGGCTGAATTGTGGTCTGCTGCCGCCGTTTCCGACGCCAGTGGAACGGGTAACATGGCGGTGGATGTGTTGTGGGACGCGCTGCACACCGAGAGCGGGGAAAACCTTTATGAAAGCATGATTGCAGGGCAATATAGAGGGCGCGTCGACGATATCACTATCATTGTGTATCCCTTGTAGCATGTACGTCGGCGGTCCGTTCTGATAGCTGTCCCTCAGGCGATAAAAACATCGGAAGAGATTGATTGCCAGAATGAGAAGTAGAGGATACAACGAGAGAGGGGCAAGTGATACACAGTTCATAGCCATGAGGCTTATGTATCTTGTTTTCGCTAAACATCGTCCAGGAGTGATATCATCGCATGCGGCGCTCATGGACCGCAGCGAGCTCCTTTGACTGGCGTTCTGATGCGAGCTCCAGTGCGAGCCGCGCCACCTGCCACGCCAGTTCCAACGCCTCCCTGAGCACCAACTCGCGCATGCCAAGGTCGATGTTCATCGTCTGCCACATATCCTGCAGGAAACGGATGCGGTCCCACATCGGCAGCGCCCCGCCAGGCGTGCACAAAAGCACATGATCCGCAAGGCGGCGGGTCTCAGGCAAAGAATAGAACGCGGCCGTGATTTTCAGAGACGCGTGGTTGGGCTCGTTTTTGTCGGGTCTGAGCCGCTTGATGAACGGCGTGGGGAAGGGCAGGAGTGCATCCAGGAATGTGTCGATGCGTCGTCCGTACATGTAGAGACGGAGGATGACGAACGCGGGGATGGAGCAAACCGTCAGGCCGTGAGTGGCCAGGCTGACGAAGCGCGGGTCGGCGGGCTGAAGGGGGGCGGGCGGGAGCTTGACATTGGTGCAGTTGGCAGCGATGATCACGCCGTGGACCGCGATGAGGGGGATGGGCGCGTCCCTCGGCGTCTTGCGTTCGGACGCCGGGGGCGGAGCGATAGCAATGACGTGCGTCGGGTACAACGGCGGCATGACCTTGGCCTTCTTACGGCCAGTAGGCTTTTCGGGTGGCGGTACGGGCAGGGTGAACGTAAGCGGAATCATGTTGAGATGAATGGTTGGAGGGACATGGACAGCGGCAAGCCCATCGATAAAATTCGCGGAGGACGCGAAGAGCTCGTTGCGGATGGCGGGTCCAGGGAGGCTGGCGAGATTGGGTGCAAACATCGCAAGTAACGGACGTGCCACATCGTCTCGGTTGTCGTGTTTTATTCGAGGGAGCATCGTTGGGACGTGCTCGGTGGAAGGAATGGCAACGATGGAAGAATTGAAGCCAGACCCAGACCCAGCGTGCGTAGGTTGGGACATGTATGGGAGGTGCGACATTTTGTCTGTGGGATATCGAAGAAGATTTCCTCAACCATATTTATACTGGCCGACAAAGCGCGACGACATGGAAGGAAAGCGAGCGCTTTGTGAGCCGCCATTATCGCAAGTGACCCATATCAACATCCAGCTGTTCCGAATCGTTGTTGGCCAGTGCGCGACAATCGCAGTGCAGCAGGCGGAAACAAAGAAATAGAACAAAGCCAAAATTGTGAGGTGACAAAGGGCGTCACGGTGGCCTCTTTCTTGTTGGCGGGCGCTTCACTTTCGTTGCATTCATTGAATGTTCTTTGCAAGTGGAGAGACAAGCGCGCGTCTTGTTTGGCTATACCTTTGCTGTACAGCCACACTGATCTTCAATAATGTTTCGTCCCTGCATGGCTGCAATCGTGCCTCGCGTTAGAGCTTTGCCGGCTCATCGATTCCTCGACTGAAACTCAAAAGTTGCTCGCAGAGCAGCATGGTATCAGCTTGTAAACCCGACTGCCTCAGTGACGCTTAGGCTTCGTCAGTCGCCGGGCCTTGGTGCGTAATCTTACGGCCGGTGGTATGATATTAGTGCACCCTGAGAACGATCATCATAACGCTAATGTAGCACAAGAAGACCAAGGCTAGCCTCCAATCGAACGCCTCCTCGCTGGCACGGCTCAACACGGCACGAAATGCCCACTCGATGCAAGGGGATATGATATCGCATTTGGCCGTCTCTAATTAACGCAGTGTCCTGCTAGAGCTGTCGTCGCCGTTAGAGCGGGACGGTGAAGGCGGAAGGCAGGGTCTGGCCGAGTTTGGGCCAGGGAATGGTGCTGGCACGACAACTCTTCTCGGTCGTCGCGATGCCATAAAGACATAGATCAGTGGGATCATCCTACGGAAAAACAGCAATATACACCTGCCATTCCTGTGAGCAAATTTCGTTTGTCATGTCCCATCCTTCTTTCCCTCAACCACCCATGCCGCCCCTCAAGTCTGCCCCCCCAAAGGACAAGCTCAAGAAACCCCGCCACCGCCATTCTGCCGTGCAACTCGCCGCCCTGAACAGTCTCTATGAGCAGACAGAGCACCCGACTTTGGCCCAGCGCACTGAGCTTGCGCACTCTTTGGGACTGTGCGTTGCATTGCCCTCCTCACCGCTTTGTTCCCCACTCACTGCCATCTTCCCCAGCGAGACCAAAAGCGTAAACGCCTATTTTCAAAACAAGCGTGCGTCCTCAAAGAAGCAGCCACGAGGCAGCCCCTACGACGCCCCAGGTCGGGCTCCCTCCCATCCCCTCCCTTGGTCGTCCGCCGTCGACGACGACTACTATTATCCGCCCCCGGAGGTGCCTCATCAATTTTTACGATCGACACCGCTCCTCGATCAGGACCCACGCCCACGAAATCAATTAACCCCAAGCGATCATCCCCAATATATGCGGGAATCAGCCATGGATGGTGGTGCACCGTCGCGCCGCCAGATAGACGAGCTCCAGCACCTCTATCGAATAAACCCGTACCCGACCCTCGACGAGACGAGCACCGTTGCCGAGCGGATTGGAATGCGAGTCGTCGGCTATTTTTGAACGCATCCGGCATTGCTGATTAACGGGTCTTTCTTCTGCAGGCGTCATCAATCGATCGTTGAGTGGTTTCGAACACAGCGCAGCCTCGACAGGCGCGATGCATACCCTTCCGATTTGCTCTCCCCCGTGGCCGAGGCGAGCGAGCGACAGTCCCGCCCGTACCCCATACTTCCCCCAATATCGACGCTCCCCCTTCCCCTTCCCCTCGCCCTCCCTCCGGCGACTGTCCATCCGTCTCTCGTCGGCGCCCGGCGGTTATCAGCTGTCTCTGAGGATCAGTATTACGCCGTACCTCGACGATCCTCGTCACCGCGCAACGCCACCCCATATGGCGCAAGCAGCAGCAGCAGCACCGCACTCTCCCTCTCTGCGCGCCAACGCCGGGGGCGCCCCGACCCCCTGCAGCTTAATAGCCTCCGCCGCCTGCTAAGTAAGACACCCACACCCTCGATCGAGGAACGCTCCGCGCTTGCACGCGAAATCGGCATGGACCTCGGCAAGGTGACGAACTGGTTCAGGAACCTGCGGCAGTCTGCGCGCAAGCGCGAGAAGAAGGGCCGTGGGGCGCGGGGCGGGACGAGCGAGGGCGAGGACGGTGATGAGGCGGAGTACAACGACAGCGAGCCGGTGTATTTGTCGTCGACGTCGCGCAGCTCGCGCTCGGAGACGCCGTCGGACGAGTATAGTAGAGGCCGGCGCGCGCGGGCGCTGCACTCGAGCGATGAAGAGGAGGAGGCGCAGGAGGCGGTGACGCCCGCTTCCTCGCCGTCGCCGCCACCCTCACCGTCGCGTGGACGGCCGCCAGAATTTAATCTGAGGCATCTGGACACGGATGAGAAGGCCATGGCGCGGTTCTCGGGCAGGGTCCCGTACGAGGACGCGCTTCTGTTGCTCTCGTTCCATCGCAGGGCGGGTATGTTTTGAGTAATTGAGTTTTGAACACGCGATAGAATACATTCCGAGCATCTGTACACTCGACGCATTTTAAAGAAGAGGTACTCAACTCACGGTGTACTTTTACGATACGATACTGCAATCCAAAATATTCGTCTGTACTCGCACCGACATTGACCGAGTCCATGGCCCACTTTCGTTTCGCGTGGTTGGAGGCTTGGGCTGGCTTGGGAGATTGCTAATTGCTAATCAGTCATCGCGCAGGGACGAAGATGCCACATGACCGTCGCGATCCTGAACCCCTAAGTCGGTACTCATTATGCGCACACGCACCACGATACGCGGGGCCGACGACTCCCTGCGTTTGCAAGGCCAACCCCTGTATTCTTATTCCACCTAGAAACGCGCTAGACATGTCCTTGAGCAAAGGACAAATGGCGGAGAGCATGCGTTTGCTTGCGGAGATGTATCCTACCCTGGAGGAGGAGAACCTGCGAGAGGTTCTTGACGCTGCTTTGGTGACTCAGGACTCTAAAGAGGCAGTGGAGTATTTCCGGAAGACGTTGGAGAGCCGTGGAGTTCGGGTGGTTCGCATTAGCACTTTTTGCGACACAGACACCGAGTGCGTTTTAGGCCACGACTCCTCCCCCCAAGGGCCAATGCAGACCTCAAATGGTTCGACTTCGACGTTCATCGGATATTCTACCACTCGCTGCACCCCCCAAACTACCCATACCCCACTGGGTTCAGCTGGAGTCTTTATATCGGTAAAAGCGGGCAAGGGGTCGAATCTATCATCCAGGACGCCATCAAGCTCTACGACATCAAGCTTTTGAACATGGTTGGGAGATGGAGTCTATGCGTCGTTGAGAATGTTCTGGCAGACACGAAAATACGAATCTACAGGCAAGGGTCCGAGGCTCAGGAACTCGTCTTTCCTCCCGACCCACACAAGAAAAACGAGGCTGCTGTTTATCGTCTACAAGATTGAGGCGCGCGACCGTTGGGTTATGTACTGGTAGAACAATCCAGCCAGATTACAGATTGCATTTGTAAGATTTTTCTTCGAGACAAGGATAGCCTCGGTCCTGGATAGGTCGACCCGCCGTTGTTTGCTTGGTCGCTGTAGATTCAATTGCAGAGGTCCGCTACTAAGCCAGAGTCGTCACCTCTGGAAGGAGAAAGTCGAAACTGTTGCAACCGGACATCAGGCGACATCGGGCGGACGCTTAGCTCTCATCGAAGAAAGCGAGTAAGGTGACCAACAATTGGCGTCCTCTTCAAGCCTCTTCATTGAAACTACGGGGTTCTCGGAGCCATCAAGTTTCAACGGTTCAGCGTCGTGCATGCGATTACACCAGGAGACATCGAAAGTTATGTTTTCTGAATGACTGGAGAGAGATACGCAGCCACTTGAGGATCTTTCCCAGTGCATGGTTCTTCTGACTGGTCCTGGCGGATTGACCAGGGATGTGACGAATGCATACTAGTATGCCGGGAATGAGGCGCACAGAGATGCGGCTGTGTCTCGAGGCCCGCTCCGTGTGTCGCTGTGGGCACAATACATATCGGTTTCCATTATCACCCACCTGCAAGTAAGCAAGCAAGCAACATTATGAGCCATTCGAGGCGAAATGAGGAGGTAGGTCATGCGAGCCAGCTTCAACAATGTTGGAGTCTTAGTCGGCGCTGAATAGGACTTGAGCCGTCTTCCGGAAGGTTTTAAGCGGATAGCTTACGACGCAGATACTGCCCTATACACATTCTGTGACCGCGAAGGAAATGAATACCTAGGGCCGCCGCACGAAGAGTATGGACAATTGATTCGAGTGGAGAAGAAGACGGGTGGATCAGCCAGCAACGATCGGCCTCATGCATTTGCGTCTGGCGAGTCTCAACGCCGCTTCTATCTGTGCCACAACTAAATCCGATTACTCACAGAAAGTTCACGGCTCAAGCCCTCAACATCGAAGTCAACTTTTCATGACCTTCTCCCCGCACATGGAATTACCTCGGCCTCTGTAGCGGAGGCCGCGCAAACGGGCACCCCAAAGACCGGAGAGGCGCAAGCTCCTGCATGGCTCCGCAAATCCGTCCGGCGCGTAACGCTGCCATCTATCGGGAACAGGATTCGGCGCAGCACCCGGCGCTCAGCGACTGTTGGGAAACCGGAAGACCACAAGAGGGCTGCCCCGCAGGATGAGTTGGATGGGGGCGATACAAGATCTGCTAGGGCCGCAGGAAGAAAAGAAGGAAGCACGAAGTAGAATAATGGTGGTTGAAGAGAAGTTATCGCTTGTAAGTGTTGGAGTCCATGGATTTTTCGCAGGTGTTCGCAGAATATTGTACTGTACTTTTGCCAGTTTCGTTACCGTCTCTGTGATTCGAATTGGTTGACTGTGAAGGTTTAGACGTGGCCCGGATTCCAGCCACCACAAACTGAAGGAGCACGACGGGCGATTGAAGCTGAGTGCTAGTGAAGGTCACTGTACAGCACTGCCACATTGACCGAACTCATGGACAACGACGAAGGCGCGTTCGACGTTATAATCCTTGGGACAGGGCTCACAGAGTCTATTGCTGCTGCGTGAGCACACACAATACACCAGAAGCCCTGTAAATCTCAGCTTGGCTTCAGCGCCCTCTCCAAGGCCGGGTTCAAGGTAGCACACATCGACCGGAATCCATACTACGGCGGCGACGAGGCTAGTCTCTCTTTCGAGGAGCTCGTTCAATGGCAGAACGCACACTGTCCGGGATCCAGTCGCTCTGCGGACACAATCGAGCAAGCCCGTGCATATTCAATATCCCTTTCGCCCTCGCTCATTCCGTCCACGGGCCCGCTCATTGATGCTTTGGTCGCTTCTGGCGTTGCACGATACGGAGGATTCCGTTTGGTTGAGCGCGTCTTCGTTTATGAACCCGCTGGCACGGTCAAGCCTGTACCGGGAAGCAAGGAAGATGTTTTCAAGAACAAGGAGATCTCCCTTCTCGACAAGCGCCGTCTAATGCGCTTTCTCATGTTTGCTGCCGGGGAATTTGAAGACAAGAAGGAGCTAGAGGGCCATATGGACACCCCATTTCCAGAGTATCTCAAGACGGTGTTTGCCCTCAACGACGAAATGACGAACGCTATCGTCTACGCGTTGGCGTATTGTCTCTCACCCGCTGGTGCGTATCGTAAGAAGTTTTGGCTATACCATCTGATTAAATTCTAGACCTCACCTTGCCCGCTCTCCATCGCCTGAGGAGGTACCTTCGCTCCGCTGGTCGCTATGGATCGTCCCCCTTTCTCGTCGGACACTACGGCAGCTCGGGCGAAATTGCACAAGGTTTCTGTCGTACCGCTGCTGTCAGCGGCGCCGTATACATCTTGGGGAGGGAGATCGAGAGCGTTTCTGCTCTGTCATATTCCTCCAAGCACACCATCCGCCTCGCGGACTTTCCCGACCCTCTCACCTGTTCCCTCCTGATCTCGTCTCCCTCTTATTCCCCAGTACGCGCCGCGCTCGTGACTCCTTCACCTTCACCTTCCGCTCCGTTCTCTACGTCCTCTCCAAGACACGCCGTCGCGCGCTGCATCGCCATTATAGATCGCGCGCTTGCACTCGGTGCCCCCACACCAGCGTCCGAAGAAGACGTACCTGTCGGTGACCCAGCTCCATCCGAATCCGAGTCTGCAGCCGCCCCAGTCCCGCCCGCCTTTGACACTGCGGTGCTCGTCTTTCCTCCGAACTCCATTCCAAACGGCGGCTCCTCAACTGCCGCTGCGACCGTACTTCTCACCGGCGAAGGGACGATGAGCTGTCCCAAGGGGAAATGTTCGTCCCTTCCTCTTTTTCACATATCACATATCATGCACTAACCAGCTTGCTTCAGGGATCCTTTACATCGCGCTCCCGCTCTCAGGTGCCTCCGACGACGACAGCGACGCAGAGGCACTGCTGAAGCCCTACCTGGACGCCGTCCTTGCACTCGCGCCGGACGCACCGCTTGCGCCGTTGTTCTCGACATTCTACGTCCAGAAGCCGCCTCCCGTTGCACCCGAGGAGGAAACACAGGACGGCGCTGCGCCGAGCCTCGCACCCGCGCCTCTACCCCCGGTCCTCCCCCTCCCGGACGCGGGTGACGCCGCCGCCGTGCATGCCGAGCGTGTTTTCTGGGAGGCGGTCGAGATTCTGCGACCGGGGAGTGGAGAGTCTGACTTGGATGATGTGGGCGGTGCGATAACGGTGCTGTGGCCGCCGATGGAGGAGAAGGATGAAGATGAAGATGATTAGTTGTATATAATGTGACAGATAATTATTGGGAGTCTTGAATTTTTCTGGGGCTGGCTTGCTAATGAGTCACTCTGTCACGCGACGGTAACGCGCCTTGATTCCTGAACTTTTTTGCTCTCGGCTCCGGTGTCCGTACGCTGACCAAACGTTCTGCACCGCTCACTCAGCAGTGGACAGCCTTATAACTAGTCTGAGGCAGGAATCCGCACTCCAAGAAACCCTCCTCTCTGGAAAAAAATCAATCGATATGGAGTTCATCCCGGGGCCGCCTGTCCACCAAATTCTCTGCGCAGACTGCGGTGCGTCTCGTCTATGGGGATCTGGAGGATGAGCTCAGACCGTATTCAGGGACACCAATCGCCCCGAATTCGGCCAATCTCTGTGTATCGTGTCTCCGAAATTCGTGAGTACCTAATGATTCTGTACGCCAGAATCGCTCCCAAGATCGTTTGAGCTAGCGTAGATATCACAGAGGGCATCCCGAAGCAAGGTTTGTGGTGCCCGATGTATGCGGGATGTCACTCATATTTTTCTTAGCCTCCGTTTCGTTTTGCCGAAATTGCGAGCGTTTCCTGTCGCCGCCGCAGACATGGACGCTTGCACGACCCGAGTCGCCCGAGCTGCTCTCCATCTGTCTCAAAAAACTGAAGGGTCTGAACAAGGTCCGTCTGACGGAGGCGCATTTTATTTGGACGGAGCCGCACTCGAAGCGGCTGCGCGTCTCAATGACTATCCAGAAAGAGGTGCGTTCATTGGCGTATTCTTCCTCGTTATACAGCTCAATTATTGAAGGTTCTCACAAACACCATTTTGGAGCAAACATTCGAGCTCGAGTACCTCGTGCAGCACGGACAATGTCCCGACTGCGCGAAACTCGCGGCGAAAAACACTTGGAAAGCGCTCGTGCAAGTGCGCCAAAAAGTTCCGCATAAACGGACGTTCTTGTTCCTCGAGCAGCTGATCTTGAAGCACGGCGCGCAAAAGGACACGATCTCTGTCAAGGAGGTAAAGGATGGGCTCGATTTCTTTTACAGTCAGCGCAGCCATGCTATCAAGATGGTCGAATTTCTGTCCAGCGTCGTTCCGGTTAGGTGTGTTGACCGCAGCTAATAGTTTTTGTCTTCTCATCTATCCCAGATCAAAATCATCTGAGCAACTGCTCTCCTCAGATACGCACACTGGCACGGCAAGCTTCAAATTCACATACTCGGTCGAGATCACCCCGATCTGCAAGGACGACCTTGTGTGCATCCCGCCCAAAGTCGCGCGACAGATGAGCAACATCAACCAGCTCGCCATCTGCGCACGTATCGGCAACTCGCTGCAGCTCATGGATCCGACGTCGCTGCAGTCTGCGGACATCTCCTCCGCCGCATATTGGCGCACGCCCTTCGAGAGTCTCGCGACGGTCTCGGACCTCGTCGAGTTCACCGTGCTCGACATCGAGCCCGACGGGCGCACGCGCGGCAAATACGTGCTCGCCGACGCGCAGGTCGCGCTTGCCGGCGCGTTCCGCTCGCACAACCCGGACGACGACGCGATGATGGACTACGACGGCGCGAACGGGCGCGCGGCGCAGATCTACCACACGCGCACGCATCTGGGCGCGATCCTCCAGCCGGGCGACACCGCGCTCGGGTACCACCTCACGAACGCGAACTTCAACTCGGCGGACTACGCGGCGCTGCCCGGGGACCGTCTGCCGGACATCGTGCTCGTGCGGAAGGCGTACCCGAACCGGCGGAAGAAGAGCAAGGCGCGGAGCTGGCGGCTGCGGAGTATCGGCAAGGAGGCGGGCGAGGAGGGCGAGACGGGCGGCGGGCGCGGGGTTGTGGGGCGTATGGGCGGGCGCGACCAGAAGAAGGTGGAGGAGGACTACGAGATGTTTTTGCGCGAGCTCGAGGAGGATCCGGAGATGCGTGGCGCCGTCAACCTGTACAAGGCGCAGAATGTGGACGCTCCGATGGGTCCGCCGCCCGGGGAGCGGCCGCGTGGTGGCAAGGGCAAGGGACGCAAGGCCACGTTTGCTACGATGGATGTGGACATGGCCGAGGAGGCACCACCCGAGCGCGTGGCCGACGTCGGGGACGAAGAAGATGAAGAGGGAGAGGAAGCAGACTTCCCCGAAATCGGGTTGGACGAGCTTCTCGAGGGCTTCGATGAGATGACGCTGGGCACTGGCGGGGAGGAGGAGACGGAGGAGGCGGATGTATAGATGTCGATTAATGTATGATCTTTCGTGCACGCACGGGACAGCGAATTCCTAGTATACAGTAATTACGAAAAAGACAAGATGTATTCCGTCCAGTACATAGAGGCAACCCAGACCGAGGACATTGGACAAGTCCAAAAATCACAGTCGCGTCCGCCGTCAGCACGTGAGCGTGTCCGCTCTGTATGCAACGTCCAACTGTCTTCTGGCCCGACGACGAACGGGCCTCCGGATTATGCTACGGCTGGACAAAGCCCGTGCTCTGCGTCGCGGGTGTCATCCAGGAAACTTCCGTGGGTGAGCGCGCTGACCGGTCAGCGCGTCAATTAACCGTAAAGGTGCAGGATGCAGAATCGGCGTTGGCGTCCCTCGACGGCCACATCGAGTGGTCGCGCCTTGCAAAATCCTGTGGCAGCAATCCTGTGATACTCGGAACATGCAGGTTTACCCTGGGAAACGGCCGCCCGCATCTGTCGCTCGAGTTGACGGGGATCGAGTAACACGTCTTCCGATTTTTTCTGCGAGCTGCCGCTGAAGGAATACTGCCAGAGAGTATAACGTCATTTATTACCACAGGCACGCGGCTCCGTCTCTGAGATTCTACTCTCTCGAGAATCCAGAGGATGGTGCGGAGGCGTCCGCGGGCCAAAAGGCGCGAAATGCCGCGTTTGCAACGTCGCTCGAGCACGACTTCACTCGACCTCAAAAAGCAACGCGTGGGGGTATAAGCGGTGCGGTAATTAACCAGGTGCGCTTCCTCTGGAGGGGATGCTCAGAAAGCGGTTACTAATTCGGTTAGTTCAATGCTGCGAAAACGGTCGACGTTCTTCTGAAACGAGGTCACTCGCGGCGACTCCCTGCAGAACTATCGAAGTACCTGTTTGATCTCATGGACATATCTCTGTATATTCCAAAGAGAGTTTTGGCGCTGGTCAGGCTCCCGAGCTCGCTCTCTTATTTGAAAGAATTCTCTTCGACGAGTGAGTAGGTTCCGTGGCTTTGCCATCCATCATCCGCTTACGATGCTCTCAAGTTCAGCAACTGGACGTTCGCACAAAGCAAGCCGATTTTCTCACTCACGAAGTAGGCCCGCTTCGCCAGCACGATTTGACGGCTATCTCTGAGTACTCGGCGCGATACACCAAGTGTGTACATTCTTGTGCTCTGGTTTTCGGCGTAATTTACATCGTTCAGTTTCTTCAATACGGTGTGGCTGATCTTGAACGACATTACGATCGGCGTCGCTTTTGGGTCCTTCTTGTGCGAAAACAACGTCGTGCTTGCGCGAATGCTGAACAACCTAGTCGAGGTACGCTGTTCCATTTAGGCCTGCCGACCTATCTGCCATTCCATCTCAGGTATTCCTCGTTGACTGGGTACGCTGGGCGCTGCATTGGCTCGACTCATGGCCCGCGGGCCTTAAGCTGAATACCGAACTGAGCCGCTTTTATTCACACACATTTAGTGATCTGGTAGCCGTGTGGGGGTGTGAGTTCAAAACTTTTCACTTAGCATTGCTATAACCCAATCGTGCCCAGATGTCCTTCACCACGGCGCACCGTACCTCCCCGGGATTCTGTTCGCATTCGGCGTCCTGAGCAGCAGCGGCATGACCACTGCGATCGCACTGTTCTCTGATCTACTTGCGCTCATCACTCTTCACATCTATGTGTGCTACTTTCTCTCGCGTGTACTATACGCGCGACTTTTGCGCACCGGGGGGTCGCTGTGGAACCTGTTCCGCGGTATGGATTCCTGTTCGACCGTTCTTCATTTGTTTAACGGACACAGGCAAGCGCTTCAACGTGCTGCGCAACCGGACCGACACATGGGCGTACGACACTGACCAGCTGTTGTTCGGCACCATCCTCTTCACGCTGCTCGCCTTTCTGTTCCCCACCGTGCTTGCGTACTATGCGCTCTTCGCCATGGTGCGTACTGTCCGCCATTACACTATGTCATTTGGACCTCATTTTTTCGTACAGTTGCGACTGGGTACGATCCTTCTGAACGCGGGTCTCGACACGCAGCTCGCGTTCATGAACCACTTCCCGCTGTTTGCGCTCATGCTCCGCGCAAAGGATCCGTGGCGGCTGCCTGGTTCGGCTTTCACCCATCGTTCTCCGCCGTACTGATTTAGATCGGTTTTGCTTCTAGGAGGGATATACTTCAGCGTCGAATACGCCTCCGACTCGGTGCTCGTCGTGAAAGTACGCTGCTTCTCTATCTTCTTCCGGTCATTCACTTACTACTAAGTACGAATTGTAGAACCAGCCCGTGCCGTTCTCCACCATCTTTGTGCAGTACAGTGCGTCGTCGCCCGCTCTCGAGTTCTTTGTGATGATAGCTGACACCTGCTGCGTATAGTCCGGCTTTGGAGTCGCCTGGCGGGGCATTATAATCCGCTGCGCCTGTTGTGGTATGTCCTGCGGGGAGAGCGGCTGGTTGCGATTCCGAGAGACTCGATGCGCTATTTTATTTGATGTGTTCTACTCAGGAGAAAGAGTGTTGTACACTGAACCCCATATTGCCTGATATACTTTGTGTCGCAAAGTATATTGCTGCTGAAGCAAGGCCGAGGCACTCTCGCATCCGCGAGTCGTCGGGGGTGGTCGTAGGCTCTCGTAGGCTTCACAATTTTTGTCGATATTATGTGATTCCTGTCATACTCTGTATTCGTATGGGTCCTTTGTTTCCGTCAAACGGAACATGTCTCCTTGTCTTCTCGACAGGCCATCGACTCCAAGCTACGGACTTCATCTTATCGCTTTTTCGATTATCTCGGCTAGACTCGGCCCGGATCAGCCGACGCGCTCAGTCCACGTGATCCTCGATCGCAGCTTTTTTCCAAACTTTTTCTCCTTCCTCCCACCTCTTCCTTTTTTCCGCTACCTCCCCCTTCCACTTATATCCGATGGGCAAAGACAAATCCGCCTCCAAGACCGACAAGGCCGCCGCCAAGGTTGCGAAGAAGACCGACAAGACCGCCAAGAAGGCAGAAAAAGTCGCCAAAAAAGTCGAGGCGACTTCCACCGAGGTTCTGTCCAAGGCCGTTCGTTTTCTTGTCGTTTCTTTCTCTGTGCAACCTCTCATCGTCTATATCTCTACAGAAGAAGCAGGCCAAGCCTACCCCCACGAAGAAGGTCAGTCTTTTTTATTTTTTCATCAAATACACATTTTTAAAGACTTTTTCTAGGCTGCCTCTTCTTCTTCAGACGAGTCTGAGGACGATTCGGAGGATGAGAAGCCCAAGGCCGCCCAGGTAAAGGCCGCCGTCACCCCCTCAAAAGCTGCCGCCGCCGCCGCCGACTCGTCCGACGACAGCAGCAGCGAGGACGAGGCCCCACCGCCGCCGAAAAAAGCGTCAAAGAAGGCCGCCGCCCCCGTCCCTGCCCCCGCCAAAAAGCCCGTCGCTGCAGCCAAGAAGGCTTCATCAGACGACTCCAGCAGTGACAGCGACGCCGCACCACCGCCCAAAAAGGCCGACCCCAAAAAATCCGCCGCCCCCACCCCTGCCAAAAAATCCGCACCCGCACCCCCCAAAAAGGAATCTTCGGATTCTTCAGAGTCTGACTCGGACGAGGACGAGGCTCCGAAAGCCAAGGCCGCCGCGCCGGCAGCGAAGGCTGTCGCTAAAAAGCCGGATACCTCCTCGTCAGAGGACTCGGACGATGAGGACGAGAAGATGCCCGCCGCTCCCAAGGCGAACGGTGCCGCAGCGTCCGACGACAGCTCCGACGACTCGTCTGACTCGGACGAGGAGATGGCTGATGCTCCTGCCGCTACAAATGGTTAGTTCTCTGTTTCTTATCACAACAACTGTACGCTAACCAGCACCCATTGCAGGCAAGAGAAAAGCTCCCGACGGTGATGCCGCGCCCACCAAAAAGGTCAAGCTCGCAAACGGCGATGCTGCACCTGCCGGCGCTGAGGGTGGCGAGGAGGAGATCAAGTCGATCTTCGTCGGCAAGCTCTCATGGAACGTTGATAACGACCGTCTCGCACAAGAGTTCGCTGCCTGTGGCGAGGTCGTCTCTGCGACGGTCGCCATGGACCGCAACACCGGCCAGTCGCGCGGCTTCGGGCACGTGCACTTCACCACGACCGCCGCCGTCGAGGCTGCGATCAAGATGAACGGGCAGGAGATCGACGGGCGCCCCGTGAACATCGACTATGGACGCGCACCGGACAAGAACAAGGTCCGGGAGAACCGCGCAAAGACGTTCGGCGACCAGGCGAGCGAGCCGAGCGCGACGCTCTTCGTGGGCAACCTGTCGTTCGGTGTCGACGAGGACACCGTCTGGAGCTTCTTCAACGAGTGCGGCGGAGGCGTCAAGAGCGTGCGGCTCCCGACGGACCGCGACACCGGGCGGCCGAAGGGCTTTGGTTACGTCGAGTTCGAGGACATCGAGGGCGCGAAGAAGGCGTACGCGGCGGCGAACGGGCAGGAGATCGAGGGGCGCGCGATTCGGCTGGATTACTCCCAGCCCAGGGACGTGAGCGGCGGGGGTGGACGCGGCGGGTTCGGTGGCGGGGACCGGGGTGGCTTTGGTGGGCGCGGGCGGGGCGGCTTCGGGGACCGTGGTGGAGGACGCGGGGGCGGACGTGGGGGCTTCGGTGACCGTGGTGGGCGTGGCGGAGGACGGGGACGCGGTGGGGACCGTGGCGGTCGCGGCGGTGGACGTGGTGCTCCCCGGGGAGGCGCACGGACCGGTGGTATCGTACCTTCCGCTGGCAAGAAGATCACTTTCGATTAGAGTCGGCGCGTTCCCTGCCCATGTCTTTTGTTATGATCTGTCCCTTATATCTAGTGCCATCTACATGCATAATACAGATGCTTCCGTGTCGTCAATCGGGTGGTGCTGGGGTTTGAGTTCCGTTGGATGGCTTTTTGGGATTTTTTCGGGGGGCAATGCAAGGGCAATGCATCGGATATTATTTTGGCAACGTAAGGTACTACAATACGGTCTCACCGTCCACTCGGCTTTTCGTCTTCTTTGCGTGTATGCTTCCGAGGACAGTTCATAGGGGACCGGAACACGGCTCGAAAAAAAAGCTCGGTGGGAGAAATAACATGGCAGTATCGAATCCGATACCGAAGAGACACTACGCGCCGGCAACGACGTCGGCGAACTCGCCCGTCTCGACCATCTCCTGCACGATGTCGAGTCCACCCACCAGCTCGCCGTTCACGATCAGTTGAGGGAAGGTCGGCCAGTCGTTCAGCTTTTTTAGGCCTGTGCGAGGGTGTGAGTTAATCCCATCGTAGTACATAGGTGGGCGAAAGAAGGTGGATAGATTTAGGACAGCCGGCGATTACGGGGCCGGGGAGAGGGTGAGGATTGAATAAATTTGGGCCAGATGAGAACACCAGGTGGATAAGCGGCGGAAGGAAAGGGATGCAAAATGCCGGGGCCAGAGAAGAACTCACCCTGCCTGACATCCTCATCTTGCAGGATATCAAAGCTCGAGAACGGCACACCCTGCTCCTTCAGCAGCGTCGAGATCTTGCGACTGAAGCCACACCGGGGCTCTGCCGGGTTGCCCTTCATGAACAGGACGACCTTGCTCTGGTTCATGAGCTGCCGCAGCCGCGCGTCGAGCTCCTCCGGCGTCTCCGCTCCGGCACCGTTCTGCGCGGCCGGTGGGGCGGCGTCGGTGTGAGATTTTGGCGCGTAGGTGGGGATCGGGCCCGCAGCGTGTGTGGCGATGGCGAGAGTCAGCGCAGGTGCGTCTGCCCCTGCGATCCGCGCAAGAAGAGTGTGTCCCTGCGCCGAAGATGATTTATAAAGGCCAGTTGTGCGGATCTGGAAACGCAGACGTACGCGTAGGACGACGAATGAGGGTACCGCCTCGATATCAAAGGATTCCGCAATGTCGGATTGCTCCTCGGCCTCGACGTTGAGCGCCAAAATGGCTGGGTGCTTTTTTGCCAGCTCTGCGACTACGGCGTTCATCTGAGCACAGGGAGCCGCCGCCCATGGGGCCCAGAAGTTGATTAGGGAGACGCGGTTGAGGTCGGCAGAGAGCAAGGACTGGAAGTGGGCGGCATCGGTGACGGAGACGAGATTCGAGGAGGACGAGGAGGAGGACATGGTCAGGGTATCGGATAAGATACGATCTAGCCGAATGATGCCGGCTGAGCTAATGATTGCGCAATCCGAACGTGCTCGTTGGTTGCGTTCCACCATGATGAACCTGGTAATCTGTAGGTCCGTCAAGCTTTCTCAAAAACACTTCACAGGCATACCACATTACCGGTACCCATTACCGCTCGAGAAGTGTTTATTTACAGAAGCAGAAGCAGAATACAAAGTGCACAATCCATTTGGTTGGTGCAAGCACCGTAGCCCGGGGACGAGCGACAACGTAGGATGGCGTCCCCCGGGCCTCTTCGTCCACAAAATAGCTAGCAACATAAATCCTCAACACCGCACTGCAACAATCTCCCATCGACCCACTACGTCCTGCCCAGCGAAGTCGAATCGAGGTTAGCGTTGAATCGAGGTTGGCGTTGAATCGAGGTTGGCCGCCGCGGCGTCGGATCGGACATGGAGAGCGTCTCGCCGTATCACTATAGCACAGAAGCGAAGCTGGGACACCCGTCGTTCCACACTGGCGTCTTAGAGCGGACCGCGTGAGCGGATATCCCACCCTCGACCTAGGGAGGTTTGTACAGCGATCCGCGCGAATGGAGTGGCCGCACGATCCGGCCCAGGGTACGCCATAAAGGCTTGCGCAAGGGCGAAGCCTATACGGGCTCCAAACGCCGGGTGCACTCCCTACTGGCATCAACGAGCCCAATCGCGGCTGCGCAAATACCGGCGAGACGATCCAGTCGTTACCGCCTGTTGACTGGGGTGTCATCTTGTCGACCACTTTCCGCTGGACCTTCAAGACATGGGAACTCTTCAGCATCATGGCCATTGCCTCCCTGGGTTTGACGACGCTGTCCTTCGTGCTGGGTGATGGCCAGTTAACAAGAAAGACTCCACATACCTTGCGAGCTATCATGCATAGAGGCATGAGCAATATGTCAATGTCAAGGAACGTCAGGCTCGCCATAATCACGGAGACCAAACGAAGACGGGACGGATGTAGACTGTTGACGGGACAGTGCCAGGAGGAACATCAGTGATGTTTCGCATGCTGGAAGGAGAGAGCCCACTTACACGAGGAGAGGCTAAGAGGTGGGCGAGATGGTGGTGGTAGGGAGCAAGAAAGATCCGGGGCATTTCAAGTGGCTGACTGATATTTAAGCGAATGTGAGCTTTGTTCGCAACAAACAACGACGCTTTCCTGGGGCGGTGCGTGTGCCCGATCTGGCTTTCGAAAAGCTTGAGGATGAGTCTGCGCTGCAATTCAGCTGTGGTAGAGCTATGACAGTGGATCCGCAGTGTTTTTGCCTTGGTTTTGCCTTGTTTCAACATTCGTGGTTGCATATAGATCCCACTGCTTCCTGGCTCATCGGTCTCGTGGAGCCGCCAAAAAGGATTGCGCGTTTTCTTTGTCCAGCTGACTTTGAACTTGCTGCTGGGATGTAGAGAAGCTGCTGTGGCGGTTAAACGTTTTGTTTCGTTCTGTCATGTAACGTGACCGTGTTTGATGATTCGACAAGGGCCAACTTTGAGTTTAAGCTTTGTCTTTATCGATATTTCATGTATCCACCTTGCCGACATACAGTCCCAACGGGCGTCTCCATATCTCGCCCCGTACTTAGAGATTTTAAAATGGGACCGATTGCTGAGAGGGCGAGACTGGGCACGAAGGTCCAGTGTTCAGCTTGGATCAGACTCGGGTTCGAGTTGGATGATTGAGCTAGAAGTCGCAGAGCTGGTGGAATGCGAAACGCAGTCGCACACGAGCAAGCACACTGCTCCCAAAATTTTACCTTGTATCGACAAGCGTTTTGATCATGACTGGCAGTGGACGTACATTGACAATACGGTCGAGAAAAGAAGATGCTTGCAGCAAAGAAAAGCGCCAAGTTAGCCCCAGGTAAGGACAAGATGATTTGCAGTGTCTGAATTTATGGTATGTTCGGCCCCGGAGCGCTTCGTCAAGTTCAAGTTCAACTCTCAAATTATTGATGCTCTCTATGATTATGCGCATGCATATGCACACGCCGAAGCTTACAGTAGCTGGAGCGCGATTGCAAGTCTCATCTTGATCCTCACGCAAGGTTCGTGTATTCTTCTCGAGGAGGCCGACGACTCGAGTGTCGTAGCAAATGCACTATGCTAGAGGGTGTCATTCCCTCCATCCGCTTGGCCGCGCCCTAAATCAAACATGAGCTCAACTTTGATGACCTTTGTGTTGCATACCAGTGTCGCAGGCCGAATTCGCTGCAGGCGCTCCCGAATCTCGGAGCTCAGTCCCGGCACCGCCAAATAATCCAAGTGTGGGTCAAGCACGAGCGTCTCGTCCTTCATAAATTCCTGAAGGTCCGCCTCTTGGCGCGAAACGAAGGGACTGTATATTCCTAGTGAAAAATGTGAGTATGTAGTAGAATCTGAGGCGGCCAAGTGATTGTTACCATCGATTTGCACGCGAGTTAGGATCCGAGAAGAAATGGTAGACAGCGCAGGCACAGCTGCTCGCAAATCTGATTCCTTCAGATCGTGGTAGCGCAACATCCTATACGGACTACACCGTGTACTTAACAGTAAGTAGAATAATGATAGTAAAACAGCAAGGGACGAACCTTCGCAGGACACCGTCAAGCCTGACGCTGAACCCATGAGAGTTCCAAACCTGGGGCGGTATGAGACTCGAGGGAATAAGAGGCCAAAATTGGCTCGCCTGCGGACTCAAGGAGACAGAATGTAAGATTTGAGTCGCCTCAGCAATTTGGGCTTTCGTTGTTTGGAGCTCCGTCCACCGTTTGTCTGATACGACGCCAGCACGTCGACCTTGGTTGATGTGAATGGCTGAAGCAGAACGATTCAACGGGACTACATACCCATCTCCGTCAATCGCAGATCCGCATTGTCGCTCCGGATGGTCATCCGATACTCCGACCGTGAAGTGAACATCCGGTCTAAATAATCAGTTGAATAGCAAGCAATGCAACGTGGAACCCGCCTTACAAGGTTCCTCGGCGCCTTTGACTATCAGGTCGTCAATCATGACTCCAACGTACCCATCTGCTCGCGTCAGGATTAATGGCGGGCTCTGCAGGGCCGCTAGCCCCGCGTTAATACCCGCCACGATCCCTTGCGCCGCGGCTTCCTCGTAGCCAGTTGTTCCTAAGTTGCACTCAGCAAAAGCGAATGAGTTGAAGATTTACGGTGAGCCCTACCGTTGATCTGTCCAGCGAGGAAGAGGCCCTGGAAAACCATTGAGTCCGTTTACAGAAGGCGAGTCGCCATATGCCATCACCTTTATACGTTTGGTCTCCAGCGTCGCTGAACATGATTTTGAATAAACACAAGGGATATAGTTAGTCAACTCACAAGTCAGTTCCCTCGGATCAACATAATCGTATTCAACACCGTAAGCAGGCCGAACCATTTTCACGTTTTCTAATCCAGGAATGGTGCGAAGCATGGGTTCCTGAAGTTCCTCTGGCATGCTGCATGAGATTCCATTTGGGTAGATCACATCTACGGATTAGTCAGAAGCGCAACACGGTCCGCGTTCAAAAAGACAACCTGAATCGTAGCCTTCAGGCTCGAGCCAGATGGTGTGGCTGTTTTTGTTGAACCGGAGAATTTTCGCCTCGAGCGATGGGCAATATCTGGGACCTGCGTTCGTTGGGATGAGAAGCACACCGGTCAAGAAATGGGGATTACCTTTCTTCGTTTCCTGGATGTGAACGCTGAGGTGGATATTGTCCTTCACCATTCGGTGGGTTGCAAGGGTGGTGGCCGTTTGATAACACGGAATTTGACGCTCCTTTTGGAACGTTCAGGCTCCAACGAAGCAAAACAAAAAATAGCAGAGGACGTACCGCGTTGTCTACGACCGTGTTCAAGTAGCTAAAAGGGAGCGGTGGAACATCGCCGTCCTGGGTTTCCATCCCCGTGAAATCAATTGTTTTCCCGTCTAGTCTAGCTGGCGTTCCGGTCTGCAGCCGCCCCAGTTGAAACCCAGCAGAATTGAGAGATGCAGAAAGTCCAACTGAGGGCGCCTCGTTCAAACGCCCGGCAGGAAACCGCTTGAGCCCGATGTGAATCTCCCCAGACAAAAACGTTCCTGTGCAAACCACGACTTGGGAGCATCCGATGATTTCGCCCGATTCTGTCGAAAATTGTCAAGCGAACTGATTTGAGAGAATCAGAACCTATACCCAGCTTGACACCGGAAATCTTGCCCCATTGATTTGGGGCTAAGGGTTGAGAATGGTCGAACACAAGGTCGAACACACTGCCAGCTCGGACTTCGAGGTTTGGTTGCTCAAGAATAGCCTTTTGCATGTGCCTCTTGTACAGTTTCCTGTCCATCTGAGCTCTCGGACCCTAAACAAAATTATTTTTCAGAAGAAAGGCCGCGGCGTGCGGAGCTATGGAGACAGACCCAGACAGCGGCCCCCTTGGAGCGGTTGAGCATCGTGAATTGGATTCCGGCCTTATCTAGTACGAATTTCAATAACTTGCAGTACTGTATTTGAGACGGCAACCACGGACCAGCGACGCATCCCATAAGGCCATCCAGCGCGTCAACTTCGCGCACCAATGTACCCTTGCCCACCCCACCAATTGACGGATTGCACGACATTTCGCCTATAGTATCGACATTTTGCGTCAACAGAAGGGTCCGTGCTCCACTACGTGCCGATCCCGCCGCAGCTTCGCATCCTGCGTGGCCGCCGCCAATAACGCACACTAAACAAACGCGTTGAAATAAGTGCACCGTGAGACACAGATAGCATACCATCGTATTTCGTGGTAGTTGGCTCAGAAGAACTCAGATGCAGCAGCCTTTTCGAAGAAACATTCCGAATAGCTCGCCAACAAGTACGACTTGTGGTAAGCATGCGGCTGTTGTTCCAGTCCCCCGAGGATGCAGATCGGGTCCTTCACACTCGGACTTAAGATGAATTCTTGTCTCGAACTTGCACCGTCGCCAGCGTCTGGACTTGCCTTCCGAGGTGGGGAAAGAAAAGAAGGTGACTAAGCGTGGCTGTTCCGGTCTATTGATCCGTTTTTCTCGACTCATCCACCACCACCGAATTCTTCCTCTTGCCAATGGGGGCCTATTACGATGAGATAGAGATCGAGGATATGGCCTGGGATGAGGCCAAAGGTGTATACCACTACCCGTGTCCTTGTGGGGACCGATTTGAAATCACACGGCGGCAGCTCGCGGACTGTGAGGACATCGCGACATGTCCCAGCTGCAGCCTCATCATACGAGTCATATTTGATCCTGTCAGTGTCTTTCTCTGCATCTGCCGCTTTTCTCATCCCCCTCCAGCTTGATTTTGAGGACGAGCCGGACGAGGAAGAAGAATCGCAGAGCGAGGAGGAAGAAGCTGAAAGCGAGGAAGACCACTTCGAGGACGCGATGGAGAAGCTGTCTCTCACCTCGGAGGCCGACTAGGGCTTCTCTACACCTCGGTACGGGGCCATATCCACCGCAATCCGTCAGATCTTGACAACCTTCAGATTTACTATGGGAAGGATCGAAGCTGCGGCTATGTGCTCAAGGGCTCTGATGAAACTTCAGCGCGGCTACAGCGCCAGGGATCCCGAGCGCTCTCGGGCGATGACAAAGATCGGATCTCACCCTACGATTATCACCGAGTCTGGCGCTTGTGCTCCCTTTGCATGGCATAAATCCGCCGCGCGGGATGGCCTCATATAATTCACCGCGCCAACCCCCTGACCGTCGTCCCGATGCACGATGTTCAGGCGCCGTCTTCTACAAACGCCAATCGCTCGCTCTTGCTCTCTCGAGCTGTGCGCCTCAGCCTGCGCCCGTCCGATGTCCCTATAAGGCTCCAAGATTATCCCCCGCTTATGTCCTTCCCAGCATTCGTTGTTTTCCTATACTACCTTCTCAATGTGATTGTACCGCCTCGAATGCATATCCGAACTTCTCGCTGTTTTCTTAGGGAACAAAACAAATCTTGCGGGAGCCGTATTCATGTGCTCCTCTCGTTTCAACCTTCAGCGGCTTATATGTTCTTGCGCGATTGGACGATCTGTTCAGAGCAGCAGGTCCTTTGTATATTTTGCTCATGTCTTCCACTAATGTTCGCACATGGTACCCAGTCGCGAGCCTTCAAAAAACTGGGCTCCCGCATCTAGTCTTCAGTTGTCGCGTCTTGCGGATTTCCGCGTCAAGGGGGAGTCTAGGAAGCGTGAGTTCGTTACTTGCCGTGCTGTTCTCACGGTTGGAAAGCAGATCCGTAAGAACGACAGCAAAACATGTCCTGCACTGCCAAATTACCCGTATGCATCTCAGGACTGTGAGCGAAGTACTATAGTAAGCTTCCGTCGTCTGGAAAACTCGCACACGGTGAAGCTTATATTGTAATTTCGGGTAGGGCAAAACAACCCGTGCTCAGGCCTCGCGGTTCTTTCGGAAAAAGACTTAGTCGATCGTGAGCCTGCCTAAATGTAGGTTCCCGTTGAGCGGTCTCGGTCGGACAAGGACATCACTTAATCAAAGTGAGTCGCCGCTTGTTTTCGTTCGGCGTTGACCTGTCTGCAAGAAATTGAATACTCGCTCCACTGCCGTTACACACTACAGGCTTCAGGGTTGGCTCGGCCCAAGAATTCGGGGTGACATAAACACGCGGGTCTCAAAATCTGGCCCGTTTCGTGTACACACTGTGGGTCCGCGACACGATCACACAGACAGGTCGCTCACTCAACGTCCACTCCCACAATTCTTTACTGACCATGGAGCAACCTCGGATTAAACTCTTCAAAAGTCAGCGGGGTTTCAACTACTCGTATTACTTCTGTCCTTCCATCGGGAACAAACCGATTCTTCTGTTCTTGCATGGTTTCCCTACGCCCGCCTACGTCTGGGCCAAGCAGATTGCCTTCTTCGAGCCAATGGGCTATGGCATTGTTGCCCCAGATCTTCTGGGCTACGGCGGAACAGACAAGCCCACTGATCCAAAATTCTACGTCGGAAGCGGACACGCCCAGGATGCCATCGATATCCTCGACCACGAGAACATCGGCAAGGTCATCACAGTTAGCCATGACTGGTAAAATCCTTTCTTAAACAGGCCGATTGAGTGTTCACATTCTGCAGGGGCTCGCTCGTTGCGTCGCGGATGGTCAATTATCACCCGAACCGGTTATTAGCGTGCGCCTTTCTCAGCGTAGGATATGGCCCCCCGAATGTAGTGTATACGGGTGGGGTTGAACTGTCTGCCATGGTCAAGGAAATGGTTGGATATGACCTGCTGGCGTACCAGGAGTTTTTCACTGCGCCGGAAGCCCCAGAACTGTTTGAACAAAATGTATGCTTGAACTTCGTCATCGTGATTATGATATTGACGCGGCGATTCACAGTTCGACTCGTTCTTCTCTCTTTTGTTCCCCCTGAAGCCTGAACTCTGGAAGGAGAACATGTGCGCTTCTGGTGGGGTCAAAGCCTGGATTGGAGAGAAGAAGACGACTGCGCTGCCCCCACACATCCCTCCGGAGGTGACTTTCTTCATGAAGTTATCGACTGCATTCGTGTTCATTTTACTCCCTCAATCAGGACAGAGAATTTTACCGAAAGTCTCTTCTCAGCGGAGGCTTGAAAGCTCCGCTGTGCTGGTATACTGTACTTGGAGAGCAATGTAACGGCGAGGACAATGCCAGTAAGTATGTGTCTCAAATTCAGCGACATCTCACAAAATCCTTGACATAGATATATCCCCAGAGTCGTACAAGGTCAACCAACCGGTCCTTTACGTTGCCTTCAACGAAGACGCAGTCTCTCTCCCTCGATTTGCCGATGATAATCATGCCCGATTTGTCAAAGGACAGTTCACCAGGAAAGAGATCGACGGTGATCATTGGGCCATAATGTCTCATTCGTCAGAGATCAACAACCTCCTTCTCGAATGGGTTGAAAATTTGGCTCCATAGTACAGATGGTGTGTGTATATTCGAACGAACTCTTGACGAGCAAGGGGACGTATTCGAAAAGTAACCCATACCTCGATCCTTGTACCGCAAGTAACTTCGCTAAATACCTCGTTTGAAGGATGAACGATCATGGCCCATGTCTGTGAGTCACGTCGGATCGAATTGTCCGACGTTCAACGTTTGTTCAGCTCACGCTATCAAAGCGCCATCATTGTGGCCCGTGGCTAGATATGAGAGTTTATCGGCAAATGCCGTGATTTCTCACGGTTGAAAAAAAAAAAGATCTGTCAACATTTCAAAGCCGATTGATTGGCCCTACAAAAGATGCAGGACACTCAATCAAAACAAGCGGCCGCATCTTCTGTTCGGCGTTGACTTGTCCGCCAAGAAATGGTCCGGCTATCCAACCCTATCAATATGCATTAATATTCAAACTTGGAACCCGTCTCTTCACATTGAATCCTCGCAGTGTTCCAAACACCGGCTGACCTGGCTCTTCCCAAGAAATCAGGTCGCGTAGAAGTTCGGATTTTTTAGTCTGACCCGTCTCATACACACTGTGCACGTGGGTCCGCGACAAGGGCACATAAAGCGGCCGATCAGCTGCAGGTCGCATGGAATCTGACTCTGAACCGCCATCCGTACACACTGTGGGCCCACAACAAGAGCACATAAATCGGCCTCCCACTCATCGCCCACGCTTACTCCCACAGTTTCTCGCTCACCATGAATCAGACTCGACTTCGACAGCTCAAGACTCAGCGCGGGTTTAACTACTCGTATTATTATTCCGCCTCCGTTGGAGACAAACCAACTTTCTTCTTCTCGCATGGTTTTCCTACGCCCGCATACTTCTGGGCCAAACAGATAGCGTTCTTTGAGCCTATGGGCTATGGAATTGTTGCCCCGGACCACCTTGGCTATGGCGGAACAGACAAGCCCACCGATCCGAAGTACTACATCGGGAGTGGACTTGCTCAAGATGCCATCGATATCTTTGACCACGAGAAAATCGACAAGGTCATCACAATCAGCCACGACTGGTATGTTTCTCGAAGCAGTCCAAGGGTCTTGTCCCCCTAATACTCACCTTTTCACAGGGGTTCGCGCGTTGTCTCCCGGATTGTCAACTACCACCCGAATCGACTGCTAGCGTGCGCTTTCCTCGCAATTGGATATGGTCCCCCCAATTCAATGGTTGCGGATCCTCTTACGCTGTCTACGATGATGATGGAGTTGGTTGGGTATGACATTACGGCGTACTTTCGATATTTCACTGAGCCAGCGACCCCGAAACTTTTGGAGGAAAACGTATGCTTCAACTATTTGTCCCTCCGTTTTTTCTCGATTCTCATATGTTTAGTTTGACTCCTTCTTCTCTCTTTTTTTCCCGGTGGTCCCCGAGATCTGGAAGGACAACATGTGCGTCGCCGGCGGGGTCAAAGCCTGGATTGAAGGAAACAAGATGACTCCTCTACCCGCGTACATTACTCCAGAGGTCGCTTCCTTCACTTTGGCCAACATCTGTGTTCATTCTATGTTCAGGACAAAGAGTTTTACCGCAAATCTCTCCTCAGCGGAGGTATGACCGCTCCTTTGTGTTGGTACAGAGTCGTCGGAGAGAGATGCAACCAGGAGGACGACGCCAGTAAGGATGCGTGTGATACTGATTCAGAGTCACATCTAACGAACTATTTCAGGAGTTTCACCGGAGTTTTATAACATCAACCAGCCGGTTCTGTTCGTTGCGTTTAACAAAGACCCGATTGCCCTCCCTCGATTCGGCGATGATACCCATTCCCAGTTTGTCAAAGGGCCATATACCAGGAAAGGCATCGACGGTGATCATTGGGCTGTAATGTCTCATCCGTTGGAGCTCAACAACACTATTTTGGAGTGGGTCAAAAATTCGGTTGTATAGCTACCGTTAGATTTGTGTGTCCAAACCATTTTTTTTTGACTCGATAGCCTCGCCGCCGCGGCGCCCGCCCAAGTACTTATCCAGGGAAACCACGATCGAGGCACGCTCTTTCGCCAACGAACGAATTTTCCCGAAAGTCTTCCTAGGCTGGCGTACTGCAGCTCTGAACCTGCCTGTTGATTTGAGGCACTGACAGTCGTTTAACGTTCACAAGGCCGTTCAACTTGAAGTTCGATCGGCATAAAGCGGCACCACATACGAACGGCGGTTTGGTCTACACGCTTACACCCTAATCCTGTAAATCTGTGACCGACGCAATTGACTTCAAACTCGGGCTGAGTGGGAGAAGCCTGTCTCGGTAACCCAGACGTTCTAGGTGACAATTCGGACCGTCTGATCCGTGATTGACATTCGGAGTTTGAAAATGGAGTGCAGAACTGTCACCTAGAACTGTGATCTCTGGGCTCATTAACGGTAGCCGTGGCTGGCTATCTCTCGGCTAAGTTAGCCACTGCACCCGTGGCCGATCCGGATTGATCCCCTCATTCCGGTTGTTCCTTTGATCCCTGGCACAGCACTGATCATATCACCGCTCACTCTCGCACGTCGTACTCACTTCGCGATGCCATCCAAGTCCTCGGAGAAGAAGAAGAACAACGGGCACGGGGGAAAAAGAACAGGTGCGGGGCGTCCTCGGAGTGCACCAAATCCGGGGCCAGCTGTAAAGGGCCGGGTACTAGGCCAGCCACTTCGTCAAGCTCCTCGATCACAGCTCGTACGCAATTTGGAACCAAATCCTTTCTTCGGCCCGTACACCAGCCATCAGCCCGTACCACTCGGAAACCCAACTCCGCCTACTAGCCGTCAATCAATGTGGTCCGAAGTTAGACCATCCCGGAGCGGGGCTGCTTCCCAACCTGCACTGACCATTGAGGAAAATACATCATCTCCATGTGTGTCAATTGCCTCTATTTCCCCCTCAGTTTGACTGAAACTTTTAATAGCATCTCATTCACATATTTCACTTGACGACTTCACGAAACTCCATCACCAGCTCGATTACATTGACGAGCACGACGAGCATGGAGATATCGCAGCTGGAGATCAAGTCATTGACGATAGTCTTGTGGACGACATCTTAGACACCATCGAGGCCAATGAAACAGCTGCTGAGGCTGAAACACGGCAATCGGAGGCTGCTACACACTCTATCTTGCACACCTTCTTGCTCTCTGTCCGGAACCGACTTGCGAAGGAGATACAAAAACACGGTGTCCCGTTGTGTTATGGACGGGGAGATTTTTACGATCGACCTCCGCACCCCGTATTTGCGCTCAAGCGCAGCCTCGATCCAACCCGACTGTACTCGCGCGATGTCTTTGTGTGGCTACCGACTCTACTTCCTGGCCACCCCGATAGATTTAAATGTACTTGCGGAAAGCCTTTGAAGCGCAATGGTATGTACACATTTTTTTGGCGAAGTCTTTTGTGATTTACTCCTCGCAGGGTTTAATGATGATCCGGTTGCACGACGAGTGCGCGCCATGCCCGCAGATTTCTTTCTCCTTACACAACGCTTCCTTTGTAATCCGCGACGCGCGGATCCCGGCTGTGGGAAGAGCTTCCAAGGCACTGATCCGCATATCATCGCGCAGCTTCCGCGCTTTGTACAGACAGCCTTTCCCGGTATTCTCCGCTGTAACTGCATTGTTTTGAAGAATGCTTACGCTACATTTTGTAGCCTACATCTCTGCGCGAGGTGCCATCTCGAAAGTGATGATGTGGCAGATGTCAAACACATTTGCTTCGCGGTTTGGACCGGCTCCCTTCTCCGAGCTCGTCTCCGAGATTCAACACAGATCCCACGCCGAGACCGAACTGATGTATGTAGGAGCGGTCAATTTCTTTCAACTGAGTGGGGTCACACAATTCTCCGCTTTTGATGATTCGGATGGATATGCGGGATCACCACCCTCCGTCCCATATCTGAAGGCACTCTTCACCGATTACATGGCGGCTTACCGTGTCAACATCGAACGCGACATTGCAACACTGCCAGGGACCATACTGAAACTCGACCACACTTTTGACGTAATATCTACTCCTGCATCGCCACCTTTTCATTGACTCTTCTCTACAGTTCCTCAAATACATATGTGGACTGAAGGGCGAAAAGATATTCACCGCGGCGTACACATGCATCAATGAATTCGAAGAAGTTCGCGGCCACTCGCTCACATCCAACAAATCATTAGCTTTTGTCCAGGACATGCTGGAGCGTATCCAGCGGAGTCTCATTACTCTGAACCATCCGTCTACCCAGATCATCTATACGGACTCACCTCAAGGTGGGTACACTCATTCTCTTGAGACGATCTCCTTTGAAGTTTCTCACGATTTTTCAGCGGAGCGATCTTTCCACGAGTCCATCAATCGCTTTCTGTTGGAAAATGTCCAGCCAGTCACTGACTGGAGTGATCTCCCTCCTTTCGAAAGAACAATGACCATTCCCACGGCCCTGATCTCAGATTCATTTTCTATTGAGCAGAAAGCCAGCGAAATTCTTGGGGATGCATTGAACGGCATCTCTTTGTCTCAACTTTACCTCGTGGTAGTTTGCGTCAAAACGGAGCGGCGTACGGGAGAGCAGCCTCGTGTAGACATCATTCAGCTCCGCACAAAAGACGGCATCTACACTTTCAAGGTGCAATTTATTCTCTGTCTTTTTTTCTTTTCGCAATAGCTGAATTTGTTTGAATTGCCAGGTCACAGCTCTTACGTCTCGCAGCGACTTCTTGCCATCCCTACGAGCCATTCTCACCAATCCGTCTATCGTCAAAATTGGCTACTCCATCCGCGAGACTCTACAGACAATCTCCGACGTGTTTGGGTTGCCCGAGCTTGGAGTAATGGTCAAAGTCGGAATCCACCTATACTTGACCTGGGCAGATACGCAAAACTGAAGGGAGTTCTCGATGATCCATCTGTATCACTCCACGCACTAACCGGCATCGTGCTTGGGAAGTCATTCTCCATTCCTCCCTTTTCGACATATCCATGGGCTGCCGCAATCTCGTCCGAACACGCAGAAATTCTGTTCTCGGAACTTGACTGTGTCTGGCAGATTTTTATTTCGCTTCGCCACAAGGATTCTCTTGGACTTCCGCTGCTCCCAGTCCAGGCCGTAACCGACGGACAGCTTGTAACCCTCATGCAGAGTTGTAAGCCTGTTGCGGAGGGTTCAATTATTGGCCACCACAACGGTTATCTCGACGCAGTGATGGACGCTGCTGGTAACACAAAGAGGCTAACTGTCTCAGTTACACGTTCACTTATTGCGATAGACAAGGTGAGCACTGCGTGTTTGGTTCCATTTTTTACGTGGTTCTGATAATTTTAAAGGTTCTTGTCCCCGGCGCGATTCATTCCTTGCACGGACAGACAATTGATTGGATTTTTAACCACGGTGCGCGAGCTGTGGTGACTACCTCACAGCTCCATACCCGGGGTGCAATCGCACCTATTACAGTCGATGCTGTTGCCCGTGCCTTTGCGGTCCCCACCCCTCCCAGCTCATTTAACGACAGCATTGAATTTTGCCTGTCAAACACGCAGTCCTCGCCGGTGCAGTTCGAACACTGGTCAGAGGATATGTTGGAAGACTCGGGCGATGGTTCAGACGACGGGTCCGAATCCGAGTCCGACGCCGACGAAGATTCATACGGTGGTCAATTGGTGTTCGGGCTGCTTGTGCGTGTGTTGCCGTTCTTCGATTCACACTACTCACCACATTGACAGAACCCTAACGCGATGTTGAACCCCGACGCAATGGATGGCATCGAGCCATATTGGAGTTCTGGCTTCAACGATGATGTGTGTTCGACTTGGCCTTTGGTTATCAGGCTCTTACTGATATTCAGCAGGATGTTTCGTCCGACGTCCTGATGGAGAATCTCGACAATACATTCTCTCTTCTTGAGAATTCAGAGATCCTTCCTACCCGGGTGCTCGATGATGCGTTTCACTTCATGGACCGACTCCTGCGCCTCTTGTCGAAGAAGCATTCTGCTTTCAAAGCCTTTGCTCATGACTTCTCCGAGGCAATATTCATCCGGGACCAATCTGACGAAGCTGCTGTGCGTGCCGTCCTCGAGAAATACGGTGTTGACTGGGATTATGCGAAGCGAGGCCAAAGCTCTCAATCGACGCATTCGGCGCTACATTCCACGTCGCGATGTTCTCTTGCAGAGGTTGCAAAAGCTGTTTGATGGGTACGCAGACATGCAATGCTCAACAAAGAAGGGCAAGAGCGCTTTCTTCTCTGACGAAGCAAAGGAGATGGTCAAGCATCTCTTGGAAACGGTGCGAAAGGGTTACCTTTCTGACCCGCCAGGTATTTCCCTTTATTATCTGATGGGGAAGGACCGGGATGGGTTGAACATATATCGCACCACCCGCGGGACGAACTCTGTGGAAGGTGGCTTCCACATGGCTGTTCGCAGGATTTTTGGCTCCTTGCGAGCTTCCCCTGAGCTGGCCGAATGCCTGCTGATTAACTGGATCCTTCGTCGAAATAAACGAGTAGGCGTTCGTGTTTATTTCGTTCCAATCAATCTCAACGTTTTGGCAGGTCGGATTCCATAACCGAACGGGCAAGAAATATAAAGGTCATTTCGACATCGCCCTCAGAGACGAGATTGTCGAGCTGGCTGTTGCCGCTGGCATGAAGCCGTCTTTCCCTCCACCTCGCGTCCTGTCCACTCGCATTGCGACGTCCGAGAGCATTGGAATCCTCCCTATCTCGAAATCCCTTGCAGAGAGCCTCAACATTACTACTCTCCCCCAGCAACACATTCTTGGCATCCCTCATCACCGCGACACCCCCGTCCATCTCCTGACCCGTCTCTCGACCCGGACACCCAATATCTACCGTTACCTGCAGCAACGGCAACTCGTTCTCTATGCCGTTGTCCCCGTCCATACACACCGGGAGTATCTCAGCTTCAAGACAATTATTAACGATCTACGATTCAGGAAGGCTGGGAAAAAAGTACATCCTCCTCACGAGTTCTGGAGAAACATTGACTTTACCAAAATGGCTCGGTCATGGAACGAGATGGTGCACCTCCAATCCCACGCCATTACCGACTCCAACCAGCGGCTTTATTATAAGTTGCCTCACCAGCTGGAAGCACACCACAAAAAGACGATCCTGTGGACTTCGGAGCGTGCTACACTTGCGAGCGGGAGTAACTTCACCGCTCGCAAAGCACTGATTGCGATTCTCGAGGCACCGGATAACTACGTGAATGTCCTCCCCGCACTTCGACTCCCAGAGCCTATCCCAGATGGGGAGCTGGATCTGTCCATTGGAGGTGTGTTTCCATCGCGAGTTGTTCGCAATTCTACTTACCATTCCCTTGCAGGTTCGAATGAACTTCTATCGTTCGACCAACTCGCCGAGCCTACTTCTTTGGGAGAGCACCGCGACGAAATCCGTTTCGAACCGGAGCAAGCTTACGCTGCTGTCGAGATCCCCTCCGTCCACATCACATTTCCCAGTACATCGGCCATGCAGTCGGCACCTTCTCAACCGGGACCGTCGCAGTCAGTTCAGCACCAACCTCGGATCGAACACCAGTTGCTATTCCCCGGCGCCGCCGCTCCAGCTGGCACCACAAGGAAAAGAGCGCCCAGGCGTTGTGCACCGTGCAGCGTGGCGAATTGTCCGAAGCGACCTGAGTGCCCTGGTAGAGGTGGGCAGTCGAAGTGTAGGTGCAGCCACCCGCCTTTGCTGCCTGGAGCGAAACTGCGCATCAGCGAGAAGCAGATCGAGGCCAACTTAGCGGCGCGCGCGGCGGCGCAGCAAAGCCAGCAGGGTTGAACAAAAATCATCTATTGAATAAATACTCACAGTACTTGTGTGTACATCCGTACTTGCACACAATTTATGTGCTCGCATCCGGACACTGAGCAGCAGTCAAGTTGCTGCGAGTCGCTTGCAGAGGCGCACACAACGGTGAGGTGACCTAGGGCAATTTGCGCCGCTCTGAAATAGCCGTGCATACAGTGCAAACCGCGAAGTCGCGGACGCAGCCACGGCTACACAGCAGGAGCAGTACCGCATGTCATCGCCCACCGAGTGCAAAACAACTCGGACGCGCATGACTCACGACGCCAGCAATGGCATCCAATCCAATACCAGCGCGCCGGCACAACGTCCGAGTGCGGATCGCAGGCCACACCATGAAGAGTCGAGGGGCGGCGTGCTGCCCTGAAGTTGACGGCGAGCACGGACACGCCGCATTGCCGCGACGCGGCGTGCCGGTCGTGGCAGTGGTCTTGAAGCTGCATGAGCGACGCTTGACGTTCCACGCGTTACATACAGCGGTGTGCGCGAGCGGCGGTGCGGCGGTATTGTGGAGGTTTCGACGAGCGGCACATTGTCAGCGTGCGCGACGCGGTTCGGGGTGCGCTAATATGCGGTACTTATGAGCAATGTACGATGAAGAACGACCATTGACGGCGACACACCTTACCATCTGCCCTGCAATACCCGCATACCCGCTGCGGAACTGATAATCAGCCGCACAAGTAGCGCGAGCCGTGAAATCACGGACGCGGGACATGTGCGGCGGACAAACAGCAGGTACACGCGATGTTTGAACATCCCGTGTACACGAGAGGCTGGGGAGGGGGTAGAGTTGCCTTGTCTTCCTGCGCGGTCCCGTTTTTTTTTTGCTTGATTCGAAACGACATCGCACAAGAATCTTCATCCGAGATTCATTAGTTGGTGTAAGTTTCGTGATTCTGTCCAGTTTGTATTGCCCAGTTGAGATTGAGGGAAGAGAAAGGGAAATAGAGACAAGGAGGGAGAAGAGGAGGAAGGGCCTGCAGACAGAGAGTAAGAGACGAGCAGACAGAGAGCAAGAGACGAACCGAGAGAGTTGCGAGCTGTCGACGTGCTGGCAGATTGTTACGAGAAACCTAAAAATAGTTCTTGATTCTCATTCGCTGGTGGATATCACATTTTCGGATTTAGCCCCGAAATCGATATCCCTTGATTCGTGTGAATCTACGGGATATGGGAATTCTATCAAGATGCCGAATCAAACATTGTGCGCGTTCGAGCGCGTTTGACGCTGCAGAAATTTGGGTACGTGTTTGCAAGTGAGTATACAACTCTCTCTCTCTTTCTTCCCTTTTCCCCTTTTTTTCACGGCTTGAAAACTTGATATTATATCCACAGCCACAGACATAGTACAAGGGCCGATCTCTGCTCTTCTTTTTGTATTGCCGAATGTCAATCACGGATCACACCGGAACGTCTGGGTTACCGAGACAGGGGAGAAGCCCAAAGGAAGCCAAGTCGATGGAGGGTTGGAGCGCTCGCCTCCTGCCGACTATGCCGGCTCTGATCAGATTCTCAAGAATAAATTTGACTGCCAACGCGTTTGGCACGCTTTTCTTCCGCCCTCTATCTCACGAGCCACTGGCATTCGACGAGGAACGGCAAAGGAGCGGCATACCTTGCACTCTGGCTCCATCCGCCCCCCCGCCGGTAACACAGTAGTCTCTCTTAGACAGACGCTCTAACAAATTGAAGCTCGGACCTCGCTTGTTAGGTAACGCAGAGCCGCGGGATGAAGAGAGGATAGTTATATGGCAATTATATGGCAGAGATAGAGTATCGCCGCGGCCCGGCAAAAATTGCGTTACCGACTCCAAAACCCTTCACCCTTCGCTAGTACTGGCCCGGCATTCCTGCATTGCGTGACGTGCGTCAGCTTGAATGCATTGAGCCACGGTGTTTCCTATCTCGATAGGCCGTCTTCAGGGCCAGCCTCGCCCCGGAAATCTGATGACACCAAAAACGGCATGAGTGTACACTGTGTGTCCTTGAAATCGGGGCCGGCGGCGTGAAAACAAGATAGTGCCACTCGACACCTCTTTCGAAAAGTCCTACCCAACCATGGACCAAAACCGAATCAAGCAGCTCAAGACCCAGCGCGGTTTCACCTACTCCGAGTCGTATTACTTTTCTGCTTCTGTTAGGAACAATTTCCGAACAAACCCACTGGCACTCTCTTCTTCTCGCTGCAGCATGGTTTTCCTACGCCCGCCTATGTCTGGGCCAACCGATTTCCTTCTTCCAGCCCATGGGCTATGGCATTATTGCCCCAGACCTTCTTGGCTACGGTGGAACAGACAAGCCCACCGATCCCAGCTTCTACGTAGGGAGGACACGCTCAGGACGCCATCGACATCCTCGACCATGAGAAGATCGACAGAGTCATCACAGTCAGCCACGACTGGTATATTTTTCCTTCTTGAATCTAAGCCAACCCAGTGTTGACTTTTCGCAGGGGTTCGCGTGTCGTCTCGCGAATTGTCAACTATTATCCGAGGTGGCTGATAGCGTGCGCGGTCGGATACGGTCCCCCGAACACGATGTATGCGGATCCTCTTACGATGTCTGCAATGATAACGGAAATGGTTGGGTATAACGTGCTGGCGTACCAGCAATTTTTCATTGAGCCAGAGACCCCGAAACTGTTCGAGAAAAATGTATGCCATTCGAGCTGAATTACTCCGTTCATCCTCCGCAATACTGACCTGTTCAGTTTGACTCGTTCTTCTCTCTTTCATTCCCCTTGAAGCCTGAAATCCAGTGTTCGCCTGAAGGGCGAAGGCCTTCGGGCGTAAGGCCTTATGTAAGGGCTTCAATAAGGCCTTCAGAGTTGCTGCTGGGTCTTGAAGCCCTCCGAAGGCCTTCAGCCATCACGCGTCACATCATGTAACTTCAATTTTTTCAACCTTTTATCTCGACCCGGAGCAACCGTCTCACGAATCAAGGCTGGTTTTGACTTGATTTTTTGGTTGTCTGGAAATTGTGGACAGATTATATGTAGGACACGAGAGGCTCAAGCTGCCACTAAATTAAGTCTCCCAATATCACCAAAGTTGAACCACAAAGGTGTAATAGCTTGAGCACGAACAATCACCGGTGCGTGGAAGGTAGGTTGAATATTTCTCCAGGCTTTCCGACTGGCTCTTTGAGCCGTGGGAATTTGATCTGAAGCCCTTCAGGCAAAGGGCTGCTGAAGGCCTTATCCTTCATAAGGCCTTCAGCCTCGCCGAACCATGGAATAAGGCCTTATGGGCGAACACTGCTGAAATCTGGAAAGACAACATGTGCGTCGTCTGTGCAGAACAGACTTTCGGTAGAACTCTAAGTTGTCCTGATCCAGAGAACGAGTTGGAGACGAATATAGGCGACGAAGAACCAAAAGTTACCTCCGAACTGACGTGCGGGGGTAGAGCAGTCGTCTTGTTCTCTTTAATCCAAGTTTTGGCCCAGCGGCGGTATGGCAGCTCCGTTGTGTTGGTACAGGGTCGTCGGAGAAAGTGCAACTGGCAGGAGCCAGGAGGACGACGAGGATGTCCCATATATGTGGCAAGGACATCCAACGAAGCCAGTATAGAAATCTCACCAGAATTCTATAACAGCAACCAGGCAGTTCTTTTCGTTGCCTTCAACGAAGACGTGATTGGCCTCGCTCGATTCGGGGACGAGACTCATCCCAAGTTTGTCAAAGGACCGTACACGCGGAAGGAGATCGACGGTGATCACTGGCCCCCGTCATGTCCCATTCGTCGGAGCTCAATGAGATTCTTCTGGAGTAGGTGGAAGGTTTGAGTGTATAGTACAGCTTCATGTAATGGAACCCGGGATGTCGTTTCGTATGGCAGGTTGAACCTTTGGTTCGAGGCGCTTTGAACGAATCCCAATTCCGGTCCCGTTGGACACCGAGCCACTGCGGCTTGTAGTGCGCGTCGTGTAGTAGACTGGGGAATACATACATCAGGAATGGGATAGAAACGAGTGCATTATCCTGGGGCCAAAGTAGCTAATACCCGTGGCACGGCTCTAGGTAGCAGAGGCTGCGGCAGAGGATGGCCGAAGAATCTGGTGACAGTTGGAATGCATGAGGAGAAGGGTGATACAAGATCCCAACGACTGGTGTCTACACTTCTGCTGCGGTGCCAGATTGAGATATCTTGTAGTTTCCACTCCGGGTATTGCT
Organism: Mycena vitilis; assembly: GCA_029203975.1. NCBI lineage: Eukaryota > Fungi > Basidiomycota > Agaricomycetes > Agaricales > Mycenaceae > Mycena > Mycena vitilis. The sequence goes on from JARGYF010000109.1 coordinate 135,322, forward strand.
GTTGTTGGATTTCCCTCATGAAGTTTGCCCGGCACTAAGAGGGTTTGAGTGCAGAGGAGGTTATCGAGCCACGGCCACTTACTTGGGATGCCGCTTCCGGAGGACCGTCAGGAACGAGACTGAGATGCATGAATACGATCCCGAGCGCCGTGATGCGCGGTAGGTTTTTAGCGAGAATGTCGACATGTCGAGCCGTGAGCGTCAGAACGCTGACGGTTAAACTCTGCAAGGTGTCACCAACATCCCGCTCGGCGAATGCGGACAAGGCAGTCTTGAGATCCGAGTGACTCAGGGCAATGCCCTCGAGGATTATAGTGTGGAGGGTACTTTGTGCACCATGGAATAGGTGATGTAGTTCGCCTTGGAGCGTGTTCACTAGCCCTGGATGAGGCATGCCGAAATTGATTTCCAGTGTCTCCAAGCATGGGATGTGTGCGCGAGCCATTGCGAGACTCGTCAGGACGCGTTCCGCAGCTGATACCGCGGCATGGTATAAAATGAGTGTCAAGTGACGTAGTGTCGGCGCAGAGTGCGCGAAGAATGACTCCAGCCCAGAGGGATCTGAGAGCACGCCGGTATCGAGAAAAATCTGGAGCACAAGGCGGTGTAAATGTTTGAAAGATGGGAGCTGGTGGAAGAGGCAAGACAGATCGAGGTTCGATGAAGACTGGATAGACAAGGTGCCCAAATTCAAATTGACACGGGCGAAAAATGAAGAGAGATGCTCTGGGAATACTTCCTCGATCCCGATAGATTGATCTCCATACGAACCAGGGAGGAGCTCAAGATGGAGCTCCTCCAGGCGCACCAAATGCGCGTCGGAGGAGAGCACGGCGTTGAATCTTTCCGGTCGCGTGGACACGTTCAATTTCCTCAGCGTCGAACCGAACGCTGGCCAAGCAGCGTTGAGGATGCTTGCCTGGAGGGATGCGTGGATCAGTTCGCCTGACTGGATTCCCTCCCGAAAATCCCAGTTAACGGAATATTCCGAGACGGACAAGCCAGCGATGACTTCCGAAATAAGGCGAACCTGAGGGCTCAGAACGCCAGTAACGTCGAGAGCCCGGATCCTCCTGTTGAGAACAGACAAGATATTTCTTTCCATCGGATTTTGGACCCCCGTGATGCTGCTAAGGAGGGCATTTTGAAGGCCAAATCCACCGATGGACAGATGTCGGACGCGTTTCGCAATCCCATGGTCTCTGTAGCAAGCTGAAGCTATCCCCGGAATCGCGTTATCGAATAGTTACTTCAAAAGGGGCAGCCTTGACAGCACATCCTCGTTCAGCCGGGTGATGTCGAGGTCCCGGTATCGAGTATTCATCACGATCTCAAACCATGTGCGATTGACACTGTAGAGAGAGTTGGTGTCTGCGAGACCTATGAGATCCCTGATTTGCAGCCAAATCTCGAAAGGAATGCGGTTCGCTGCAGAAACGTGCGGCATATCTGTTGGTGTCTGAAGGACAGTGGCCGGAGGAAGCAAGTCGGAAGCGTGTGAATCGGCTCGTCGGCATTGTGTGTGCCCGAATTGGTATCGTTATCGCCATTTGCTTCCGCCCTTGCGTGTGCTTGCTCAGCCTCTTCCTACCCACCACCATCCAGGCCATGGCGGAAACTCCTCCGGTCAAGCAGACTCTCGCAGAGGAACACGTAGAGGAAGTTGACGAGACGCAGCCGCTGCTGCCGCACCATGAATCGGGCCTTCCGGAACCGCCGGCCAAACGACAGCGCAGTCCTTGGGAAGTCGCGCTGTACATTGTTCTGGCCGTGATCGGCGCCGTTGTCGTCGCACTTTTTGTTAAAGGATTCATCGACGCCGATGAGTTTGAAGTGAGGCAAAGCAGGCCTTCGCTGTGACCATACCTAACCGGGTACGTAGTTTGATTGGGACAAGGCTTGGAAGAGTGCCATTGGAGGGGGTCTGAGCGGTGCCGCGGGTGAGCTGTTAGTTTGAAGTTTATATTCATTTCTTTCTAATATAAAATTTAGCGATGATCATCCAAGTTTTGACTCTGATGGTGCGTTACTTTTGACCAGCTGGAATCGCGGCCAATAAATGTGTAGCCTCTGCGCACGGTCATGAACTACCAATACAGATATGGAACATCAATGACGCAGGCCATTCGTACTCTCTATGCGGACGGAGGGTGGACCCGCTATTATCAAGGGATGACTGCTGCCCTCGTTCAAGGGCCAATTTCTCGCTTCGGAGATACATTTTGGAATGAGGGGGTTATGGTGATTGAGTCCGCTTACCCTGATCGGCATTGAAGTTTAATCTTGTGTCTCCGCAGGAATTATTGGACTCCAACCCATACTTTGCGAATATGTGGTCGTTTGCCAAGACCGTTTTTGCGTCCCTGGCTGCCGCCTCGTTCAGAATGATCTACACGCCGATAGACACCGTTAAAACTACCTTACAGACACAAGGAAAGGCCGGAATGCCGATCCTCAGAGCTCGAGTATGTTCGATTATCTCTCCTACACTCACGCTCATCCTGAAAGGTGAAAATGTACGGGATCGGTTCACTTTGGTACGGTGCATTTGCGACCGCTGCTGCCACATTTGCCGGCCATTATCCCGTCAGTCCCTTCTTTATATTTTCAACAGACCTCTCAACAAACGATAGTGGTTTGCCACACTCAACTACCTCGAAGCGACGCTACCCCAGGCAACGACGCTCCTCGAGAAACTTCTCCGTCGCGCGTTCATCGGCTTCTGCGCATCCGTCACCTCTGACACCGTCTCCAACTCGCTCCGCGTTGTCAAGACATACAGGCAGGTCAACGAAACCCGCATCGGCTACTTCGACGCCGCACGCGCTGTTATTGCGACCGACGGTCTGATCGGCTTGTTCGGACGTGGCCTCAAGACGCGCATTCTGGCGAACGGGTTGCAAGGGCTTATGTTTACCGTCCTGTGGAGGTATTTCCAAGACTTGTGCGTCCGCTCCGTTCCAGCAGTTCTCGTCTGTTGTACTGAACGGCCGAATCCCAGATGGAATGAGAAGACGACGTGATCTTCGTCCTACGACTTGCTTGTTTTTCTACCTTGTTCAATAGACTCTTGAATCTTGTGCCATTTTGTTCAATTTGAGATGCAATCTCATCTCACTGAACTCAAGTCCAGGTGTGTTAGGCTGACAAAAAACACACACTTCGTACATCGTGCGTTAAGGTCGTCCGGAAAAGTGAACCAACCCTGCATGCCAGGCCTCGTCTGTTTTCCAACCACTGCGGAAGGCGACAAATCGCCAGTCGGGCCGCCCATTAGACGGCCCGGACAGACGTTCAGCTGACCATGGACAGCAGTGATTGCCGTCTGCGACGACTACATAAGACGAGGCGCCTTTGATCCTCCCGTGCGCCTCACTGGCGATAGCGACGGCCATGAACTTCAACAGGGTACTTGCTATCTGGGGGTACCTCGCGTTATGTATGCACGGTGGGTTCTGTACCATTTTCGAACCAAGTCCTGCTGATTCGGTACTATGTATTTTCCAGGGCATGTTCAAGCACTCCTGAATCCAATACTGCCAGGATGGAACCCGGATCCCAGCATCTTACGTGTTGGGACAGATTATTTCATCTCAACGTCCACTTTTGAGTATTATCCCGGCCATCCGATCTATCACAGCACGGGTTAGTCCAAAACGATGGACGTTTTCCCTTGGTCGTGCTTTAATTCTCCTTCCAGACTTGGTGAGCTGGAAGCTCATAGGGCACGGGTTGAACAGACCGTCACAACTGGGTTTATCCGGAACGCCCATTGATGCTGGTTTGTGCATTGACAGTCAGTTTGTCTGCCGAAGGGTTGAACGGTTCTGCCTAGGACTGTGGGCCCCATCCCTGAGATACCACTCGCCTACTAAGACTTTCTACCTGGCGTCAACTGCGAGATATGCGTATACGGGTGAGTTTCTCGTTCGTCAGATTTTATCGCTCATCGTCCTGCAGCGGAATATCGCCTGTTTCCCAGATCATTCTATGTTACGACTCAAAACATCTTTGCGGACAGTTGGAGCGACCCCATATATTTCGGTGTCTTCCTTCGAAACATTATGCTTTGCAGTTGCTCACAATAACCTCCTAGACGCTCTTGGCTACGACACCGACCTCTTCTGGGACACCAATGGTGATGTTTACGCAACGTGGTCCGGCATCAACGACGCCGTCGACAAAATATATAGTGCGCATGTTCATACGTTGGCCCGCGCCGTCGAACCTCACTCGTTACAGGTATCTACCAGAACAAAATTGACATTATCACTGGAACGTCCTTGACAGAAGCACAACTCATCTTTCGCGGAACACTTCCGGATAATTCAACCGCCAGGCCGGAAGGCCCTCACATCTACCACATCAATTCAACGTATTACTTGCTCATTGCGGAAGGTACCTTTGCGTTTCAGCTGGCTGATCATGGGCTCAGACTGCACAGGCGGCTCGGGTCCCGCCCATCGGTCCACAATTCAACGTGGTCCCTCACCCTCGGGTCCATGGGAAAGCAATCCGAACAACCCAATTCTTTTCAACGGCGCCGATCTGTCCTCGCCTGTGCAGGATACGGGCCATTCGGATATTGTCCAAGCGCCGGATGGCTCTTGGTGGGGCGTAGCTCTCGGCGTGCGTCCGCAAAGTGGTGATTTCAATCACCAGCAACTTGGTTAGTTCGGCCGGGGTGTGTGTAACTGCAAAATTGACAGGTCCTTCAAGGACGTGAAACCTTCCTCTTTCCAGTGACTTGGGAAGATGGCTGGCCCATTTTCAACGGCGGTAATCCAATCAGTGAACATATCGAAGGCGTTCTCAAGGACAAGTCACCCTTGACCACTTACTTCGACGACTTCACGTCCCACAGCCTCGATCTTGGGTTCTATTTTTTGCGCACGCCGTACAAAAAGTTCCATTCCCTCGCTGCGCGGCCGGGATCTCTGAGGTTGAATGCCAACGCGTTCGCGCTTGGAGACAGAGACAACCCAGCGCTTATCCTGCGCAAGCAGACGAGCTACGAGGAGACCTTTGAAACTCAACTTGAATTTACCCCTCGCAGCAATCTCACGGAAGCTGGCGTCACCATTTTCTACAGTGACTTGCTGCACAACGACATTGGAATGATCGGCGACGGCAACGGGGGACGACATATCATTACGCGAACGAGCGTTCAGGCTGTCCAAGTCGGTCCCTGGGCACTCACATATGCGAACAGCACGATCACCACGGTGAGATATTCGCTACGCACCAAATTCTTGCCGACTGACGTGTCATCAGGTGTCTACCATTCCCCTCACCACTGCAACAGGCCCCGTGCGATTCAAAATTATCGGAAACTCCACGTCGTATTCCTTGGGATACGCGGAGGGATCCAGCACTACGGATTTCATTTTCCCAATCACCATCGACGCGGTGCTTCTATCGGTGCCACCTGTTGGGTGCGTGGACGGAATGCGCTGCGTCGCGATGCGATCCTCGTGCTCATGCTGATTTAATTTACAGGGGCTTCTTCTTTAAAGGCGCGGCATTCGGTGTGTACAACACGGGCAACGGCAAACCGAGCCTCGCGCCCGCCGATTTTGAGTACTGGAAACAGACACCTGTTTTCTAAACACGTAGCGTCTTGTGGCGGTTTTACGAATCAAAATGCTCTTATTGTAAACGGTATATGTTCGTCGTACATAAGACTCCCACGGTTCAGTTCAAGGGCAGCCGTTTCTCTTTTTGTGAATGCCCGCGACACCAATCTGGAGGCAAAATGCGCAAATAGTTACTGACTCAGTGACGGCCTGAATATATTGGTGATTAGGCTTCAATTGTGCTGGGTCAGTGCGGTCAACCGTTCGACATCGTTCCGGAGGCTTATGCAATCTTGTTGAAATTGTTGTCCACCCCACAGAGCCGACAGTGCTGCCCATCGCAGCCTTTGTTTTTGGCGTTTTTGGGGCAGCTGCCTGGCAAGACCTAGCCGATAGGACATTCTTGGTCGAGAACATTTGGTCTCAGTTTTTCTGCAGTGTAGATGCCTTGTATTGCGAGCGAAGATGGGCCATAGGGAAGATGTGTGTGACACCTAGCAGCAAGTTACAAAATTGAAATGAACATCGGTTTCACCAATGTATATCTGCATCCCGTCCGTCTCCATCTCTCTGAATGCTTCCATAGTAGTACGTTGCGGCTGCCACTCTTCCATCCCGATGTCAACGTGGACAACTTTCAGTTGAGTACGGCGAGCTGAGAGCGCGCGATGAAATTTTTTCCAGAAAGCGTCGCTTATAGCGGAGCGGAGGTGGAGGGTCAGAGCTTGGAGGTTGGGAAGTAGGGTCGGTGATTCGGCCAAAGCTTTCACAAATTCTTCAGTGAAAATGGACCCGACAGGGGGCCACCAAAGTTCGAGAGAGATTAGGGTGGGCACGATACGAAGGCATCCATCTAGTTGGACAAACTCCACGTCAGGTACATAACCAAGAGCCAACTCCCGGAGCGGAGGTGATGAGCGCTGCAAGAAGGCAGCTAGATCGGTAAAACTGACATCGCGCATCGCGAGCGAGAGAGTTTCGAGTGCGGGAAGTGTAAGAGCATTGCAGATGAGGTCGTCGCTTTCTGCACGTTTCCCTGATGCTCCAAACGACAGTCGACGCAGAGACTGCAGTAAATGGGGCTGCGTTGTGGGGTAAATACCGTACATGGGGTTCATGTCGTCAAGAACGAATTCAACGAGGTTTGGAGCCAGGTGCAGGAGCTCCAGAATTTTTTCTCCCGCCACTCCACGCATGGCATTCCCTCCGCGAATTGTTAGAGTCTCAAGAGACGGCAGCGGCGCTGGCGTCGTGCCTCCTGTCAGGTCCATCTCTTCCCTATCCTCGTCGTCTTGGGTGCTGACATCGTCGTCTTCGCATAGTTCAAGGTGTTTCAGTTGTTTTCCGCGTTGCCAAATGACGGTAGAGACGTTTTTGTCGTCGAAAAAACCGCGAATTGATACGGACAGAAAGCGGTTGCAAGCACGCTTGAACCAGATTTGCAGGAGCTCGTCGAAGCCTTCCGCACGGGGCAGATCGATGCCAATGCTTGCCCACAGAGGTGGGTGGGACAGCGCAATTTCGGCCCATGCATGGCAAGTATTCAGAAATAGCATGGGGGCATGGTTGACGCCGGCCTTTGGGTAGATAGGCAGGGTTTGGAGGAATATTTCGGTCGAAAGTTCCAAGGGTAGGCGGGCCACCGGGTCAAAGACCGAGTTAAGCTTCCGCAGGACGGAACTCTTTTCCTTCTCTAAATCCTTCAACAGGGTCTTCTGCAACTCGATCTCGGTCGAGAGCTCTGCGGCGCGCGCTCGCAACTCTTCGACGGACATTTTCATTGAGTCTGGCCTCTCGCCGCAGTCAGAGCTCTGCAGTTAGAAGCAGACACTTCAACATGATATAGTGTTCCGGGTCGAATCAAGCTCACCTCGGGTGACTACTGAGTCTGAGCTATTGTGCAAATGGCAAGGCAAATGGTGGAAAGTTGATTACGGCATAGACAGTGATCTCGGCTTGATTGCCGAACACGAACCTTGAACGTTTTCAACCAAGCTCAAAAAAATTCCTTCCAGTCACACTGAATTCCAGAGCTGCAACTTGCGATCATGACTTACATAACCATGCCTTATCCTATGTAAGAACTCCTTTGTGGCTTTCCTCCAATCATTCTCTCATCCTAACCGCTGTGGTTTGAATTTCTGAAAGAATTGTAAAATGGCTACACAACGTTCAACACGACGAGTCCACGGCACTTGAAGGTCAGGCTGCATAAGAGCTGACATTGTGCTTCATGCCGCGCCGAACTCGATCTTTGGCTTGAAATTAAGACCAAATCGCAACATGTAGCTTCGCCACCGGCAACAAAGGCATTGGAACTGATTTATCTGGGATGCGTGTGATATGCAAGATTTGGAGATACATGACAGTCATTCGTGAGTAATTATACAGTTATTAATGGAGGGGTATCGTGGTTGGATGAGAAGACGTTCAAGATCATATTCCCCCCGAACGAGCGCCCGATCTCCTGCCGCTCCTCCGAGTACGCCTGGAACCACCACGACGCGAGCCGCAGCGACAGCAGAGGATGTCCATGATGACATCAAAGATTGTTACGATAACCTGCGTTGCATAATTGAGAACGGAGCAGATGTCAGTGGGCGTCGGATGAACGCACAGTTGTTATGGCGCTGACAATGGCCATGATTACTCCTGCGATAGCGGAGACAATAGAGTTGATGCCACGGCCAATTGCGCTGAATATTGAGCCCTGCAAAAAAGTCAGACTGTGGTTTGGAAGATGTGTGAGATACTGACCATGATGATTTAGATTCGTGAGTGAGCAAACGGTCTGTGTGTGTTAAAAGGTGGGTGGTTTGGTGTATGCTTCAAATGTAGCACACCGGTCATTTTATACTCGTCCTTGCCAAGTATGACGCCGTAGACGGTCATCGGCCCCACAAGCGGGCAGTTCGCGCCGTGCACGCGACGGGCCTGGTCACGCATGAGGTCCGTGCGTAGTCCACGTCACCCATCAAGCATCCAAGGTTCCTGACCTCTCCGATTCTCCTCTGCCCCTCCTCTCCACCAGTACATTCCACACTCAAGTCCTGTATTCTGACCTCTACACCAGCAGTCTCCACTCCATGTCCTTTGCTACCGACACTACCTGGCCGCTTCCGCTGAAGAACATCTTTGCCGTCTTCCGTGCCACCCACGGGTCGTTGGAGAATCGTTACTACGGCGCTTACGACAAGCTGTTGAACTATTGTTTCGGTCCGGGCTTCGACTTCGTCGTCTCCCCCCAGGCCCCGCCAAAAGAGAAGGAGCGGGACGCCGTTGATTTCATCATTTACCTTGTCGTCCGCGACGCGAAGCAGCGCCCGGTGTTCCTTCTGGAAGTCAAGGACGATACCCACCGCGACGTCCCGAGTCTACGCCACGCGGCGGATACCCAGATGCGTGACCGGTACAACCAGCTCCTCTATGCATGCCCGATTCCGACCCTCTATGGCGTGAGTGCCATGGGCACCAACATCCGCGTATATGCAGGTGATGTCTTGAACGAGGATGTGAGTCCGGCGGTTGTCCCCACCAGTCCAACTCGCATCGTTGGTCGGGAGTATCTCAAGAACGAGTGGAATCTCGACCTGTTATCGGACGAGGGCTTCGCCAAGATAAAGGAGATTGTGAATCTCATCAAACAGCAATGTGCTTTGATCCAGGATTGAGTGCGTTTTCGTATAAAAGTCGATCTTAATGAATCTCAGCCGTGTATGCAGGCATGTCGAAGCTCGAAGCTTTTACTTTTCCACTGGCTGAAGTGTCGAAATACAGTAGGGGTCACCTATCATGTAGCATGTTAACGAAGCTCGTTTGAATCAATCAAATCTGAGTTCACAATAATCGTAACCGATTGCCAATTGTTTCTGACTCGGAGTTCTCCGAGCAAAGCTAAGTATCGCGGCCCCCCTCGTTCTTGGTTGTTCTTGCATTCTTGTCGTTCCTTTGGCCCGATGACTGCTGCCAACCCCTCACAAAGTTCTTGATGCTCATAAAGCCGCACATTTGAGCACGAAATAAAGATTGAATGCATACGCTGATGACCCCTATTGAACTGAGCTCAGAGTTCTTGACCGCAGCTACTACATGGGACACCCACCGGACGACGAAGTGCCCATCGAGGTGGCTTTTCTCTCTATCCGGGCTCAAGCTGGATTATACTGCGACAAAGAAGTCGCAGTCCCCGCTAGCGTGGACGCAGGCAACGCTCGTCCGGACCCCGTCGTTGGCCCTCCAGCGGTCGCGGACGGCGTCTATTTATCTGCCCACACAGAACATCTACTCTCCGCTCTCGTCAGAGGGATACTGGCCGACCCCAAGCAGTACATTGTTGGCACCGTTGCCGCAGTGTTTTCTCGTGTGTGCGAGGACCTCCGGTGGAGCGCACCCTCCCACCGGGCTCAGATTGAGCCTCTCATCGAAACCGCGGTCCCACAAGTTCTCAGCTTTCTCGAGCAAGTGGACGGGATTCGGATCTGCATCTCGTCGGATATGCAGCAAACTGGCGCAGTCCTGTGGGGCGTAACAAACCGCGAAGAGAAGCGGAAGGACACGCTCGGCCTGTTTATACCGGCGCTCAACTGGGACCTGTGCTCGTGCTACGAAGATACTGTGAGTTGCATTCCGCCCATTTGACATTAGCTGACTTGGTTCACAGTTCCAAGACGAATTCCCCAACCAGAGAACGACCAAAAGGCGTGCTCAGCTTGGCTGCATCATTGCCATAGTCTTCATGCACGAGCTGAACCATACCCTGATTTGCTGGAAACTGAACGACATGTTTAACGATGCGAAGCTCATCATCCCGGACATCGTCCTGGGAAGACCTGCGTCGCCGGGGTGGGACTTTGAAACTCGCATCCTCCGGGGCACCATACAGGTCCGCTGGCGCGCTGTTGACTCGGAGGTCGCGCGCTTCACCACTATCGAGGACGTATGGCTTCAACGCTCTTACTTCGTTGACACGATCGAGCCTCTGCGGGTCATCCGTGCGTATCACAATCCTTCCACCCGCGGCATCCACTGAGCTCAAAGCCTGAAACTGTTTAAAATCCAGCGCGTTACACCAGGACATCCTGGACGCCGTTGTCACACGCCACACCCTCCTCAAGTGTTTTTCCGACTACACTCAGCCAGAGCTGCCCTACGCCGAGGTCGCGCGCGACGGGTGGGTGTTGGTGAGAGGGACGCACAGTCCCATTCGACCACCGCCGGGTCCCCCTTTGCCTCCGCGGTCGATGTTGGTGGGTGGGATTTGTATGAAGGGGTACAATCCCGCGTTGGTGGCACAGTTAGACCGTGAAGCAGCAGCGAGGCAGACTAAGGTGAGCGAGATTGTTTATGTCGGAACCGCACGTTGATATTTGGTATATCGTGATTGCAGCTGCAGCCCCAGCGACAGCCCAAATCCTCTTGGTGGCGGTGGTGCGGTGGTAGGAAGTACTACACGAAGCTCCCAAGTTTTGACTCGTCGACTCGATAGAGCCAGAAGATAATATCCGGTTCATTGTTTGGTGTCAGTTCCAGTGGTCGCAAATCGTTGTGTACTAAAAGTTGCAAAACGAGGGTCTACTTGCATAGTGGGCGAGACGGCGAGACCCTGGAACTCAACATCTATTTCACTGAATGTAAACTCTGCATGAAATTCTCTCGATATCAAGCAAGGATTCAGGATGAACTAATGGCGCGTGGAGCGACAGCCAAAGGACCTGATATTATCTCTGATCTACATGCAAAATACAGTGTGTGCATTCAGTTGGGATCCCGCTGCCGAAGCGTTTGCCTCAAGCCCAGGGGCCGCGGTAAGGCAGCACACATTCCTGGGAAACTCTCCAAATCGAAAACCACAAACGAAGCGATCCTCGACGCGACCGCGATGTCGCATACCAAATACCATCCGTCATGCGTGATCGCGACTTGAAACGCTCGCGAAAGGAGTGTGGCGGAGGGTCAAGCCTGGTACAACTTGTCCCTCCCTAACATCGGGCCTAGGAAGCACTTGCTGATGCACTGCGCACGGACAGGCACGACACGGTCTCAGCGTTCCCAGCCCGCTATGCAGCAGTACGGGGAGACCAAGCCATGCCGCGCCATATCCGCCGGAGGCTCTTCCATTCAGTAAACTATCGGCTCGTTCGGCGCTGAGGCGATTCGGGATATGTGTAGGAATCGCCAGCTATCACCGGCGGAGAGGTCGCGGAGAGTGAATGTCGAGCGACGAGGAGGGCTGAGGGAGAGGATGAGCATCGGCAGTATCGAGAAAGGGAGTATTGCCATTCGTATTCGAACGGGTGAGGACCGACATTTCGGTATAGGATGTGGAACTTTGAAAGAGGAAGGCAAAATTTGTGCGCATCGAGTAATTTAAAGTAGGTATGCACGTCTCCGGGTTAAAAATTGTAAGCGAATAGGATGAGAGGAATGAAGAAACGAAGTCCGTGTGAGACTTGGGAATTCGCGCTAAATCAAGAAACCCGGGACGCGACGCGCCTGTCTGGTGGGTGAAGCCGTGACATCATTTCACGTGCACATGACGCGACGCGTCAGATCGGATCAAGTCGGCAATTCCAATCGGCGCGCGCCGCGGCTTACCTTCAACCATCATTTCAACTTTCCAATGCTTTCCAAGCCTCCAATCGGGTGAGCTTGGGATGGTCGAAAATCTCTTTCCTAGCTAATGAGCGCAATTCAAGGACGAGCGGCTTCTTCGCTCAGAACCAACCCGGCGGCTCCAACAAGGCCCCAAGTTCAGTCTGATAGTATTTTTCAAATTTCCTGACAGGCTGGGTGCAAGCTGGCGCAACGTGAGTTTACGAACGGCTTGCTTAAGTGTTAGATAAGGAAGATTAGATACGAGAATTCTGAAGCACTGTGTTTCGAGCACGTGCGGTGCGCGCGTCAAGAGAATTCTCGGACGCGCGCTCACCTCTAAAATATCTGGCCGACTATTCCCTCGGCCCTTGGGATTTTTAAGCTTATATCTGGCCATGACCCGACTATCCAATGCTGGAATTCCCCTCCCGCTGCCGGCGGACTTCGATATTGTCGGTTGGATGAAAAGACCCGCAGACATCGCTCCTCCCGAGGATATGGACCTCAAAGCTCGTAACGAGGACAATCACACAGCGGAGACCCACAATAGAGCGAGCCTGAAGGCCACTCGGGACTTCATGGCAATGCAGGATAAATCTAACATGGATGTCGGACAGAAGCTCATGGCTTACTGGCTGTATTCAACGGCGGACATACAGTCTATGGTTAAGTCTGTCCGGGTGTGCGAGGCTGTCGGCCCTCTGCCCGTCTACATGTGTATCTTAATCGAGCAAGCCCGTGTCGCCCGTGTCGAGTTCGAGGAAGACGAGAAGCGGGAGCGGGAAAGAGAGCGTTCGGACAGGGAGAAACTGCGGGCTGACAGGGAGAAAGACAAGGTGGCCCCCGTTCTTGGGACTATGGTTATGTCCAATCCCGTGGCTCGTACTCCCGCACTCTGTGCACCTGTTATCATCCCGGACATTTACCTCCACTCAATCATCCATCGCACCCATCCCTGCATCAATTGGTTTACTGACGAACGTATCCAGTTCGCCGAACAGAACGGGCACGCACTTCCTTCGAAGCAGATTCGTCCCATATCGACAGCGTCAAACTCACCGGACAAGGTCACTGTGTTTGACGCCGCAAAAGTCGTTGCCCTTTGGGGCAACGACGATAGCTCCTCGTGTCTCTCGCCCCTAGGTTGGATTGAAGCAACCCTCAACTTCCTCGCTGCCTTGGTCCGACTCTGTCCTCCCCCATCAAACCCTCCCCGCCCTTCTTTTGCAGGCGAATTCACGAAGCACCGCGGTTTCTTCTTGAAACTCAAGAATTTCGAGACGGAATATGTTCTGTGGTACCAGTTTGAGAAGGAGATGCGCGAGCAGATACTGAATAGTGTCTTGTTCGATGAGACTCATTACGCTACCCAGATCCAGATCATCCGTAGTTCCTTCCAAGCCGTGCAGTCTCTTGACAGGTCACGAACTTTGGACTCGCCAAAGCGCTCTCAGAATTTCGACGCACCAACGGACACGCGCAAGATTTCCAAGTCAACCTATGATTCCCAGGCAAGCAGCTCGTTTCGGGACCAGACTCATTCCTTTCGAGACTCGCGAGCTGAAGGGCAAAGAAACCCGGCCTGCCTCATATGTGCAGGTCCCCATCGCCTTACGGACCATCCGGCGGCAGCCACCACCTTCGTTGACGGGAAGACACCTCTCTTCGCCTGCAGACAAGCTGGAGATCTATTCACGGTCAAGCCTGTTCGAGGAGCAATCCGGAAAATTTGCGGAAGCTTCAATATCGGAAAGGGATGTCAGTCGTCTCATAGCCCCCAGGAACGCTTTCACATCTGCTCCCTCTGCGGAAAGGATCACCCCGCCTTGTCCCGCAGTGCCGATTGCGGTCGAGTCGCGCTGGGAAACCTTCTCCCTTGAACGGGATTGGATTCAGGAGATGGCGGAGTGTTTTAGCAATACACTTCCACCCGAGAGCTCTCCTTCAAGCTCGCACCCGAACTCGGCCTATAATTCAAACTATCTATCTTATCCTGATCTATCTTCCTTCATTCACAAACGCTCCCCGCTGCCGGACTCTACTCTAGAGGAGATCGAAATTTACGAGCGAGTTATCCATCCTTATAATTCCACGGCTTTCTCGACTATGCTTGATCGCCACAATCTCACTAATCATTACCCCCATCTCTCCCATAATCTGGCAAATGGCTTTCCAATCGGAAAGATGCCAGTCCTCCCTCACACCATCGTTGTCCCGAATCACCCCTCCGTTGTCCAGAACATGGATGCTGTCCAAGAATATCTGGACACGGAACTCAAGGCAAACAGAATGTCCGGCCCGTTCTCCAGGCAGAAGATGGAACGAATCTGCCGAGGCCCCTTCTACGCCTCGCCTCTTATCGTCGCCTCTACAGATGAGGGCCCCGGGATTCCACCAAAACGGCGGGTTTGTCGCAATCTGTCGAAGGGAGATCGGGCATCAAACACGCCGTCGGTCAACAGTTTTATCGAGAAGGAGGACTTCCCGACCCGTTTTGACATGGCAGCCAAAGTCGCTGATAAGGTGAGCCTTGATTTCTTTAACAGAGATGCACGACCCCATCGCATATAACCCATCTACCCATCTTGTGCTCTGCACCCATCTGCCCATCTATGTGCTTGCACACCATCTGCCCATCTGCCCATCCCATCTGCCCATCTGCCCATCGAACCCATCGTGTGTCTGTGCGCCGACTTTGTCGGTGCTCGGATCGGTCACTTGTACATATAACATGTACAAACATCGCGCGAATTTTATTCAAATCGCTGTGTCCTCCCAATATCCATCTTCTCCATCTATATCATATCTTCGAATTATCCTAACCAAGCCGCTTAGATTGCCTCCGCTCCCCCGGGCACCTTGGCGTGTGCATTTGACATCAAAGCCTTTCACCGTACCTGCCCCGTCATCTCACATCACAAACCTTTTCTCGTTGTGTGTGTGGAAGGCCAGTTCTATCTGGATCATGTTCACCCTTTCGGGACCGCGTCTGCGAGCAGTAATGCCGGTCAGATCTGCAACGCTCTGGTTGACATCTGGAATGCAGAAGGTGCCGGAAATCTGGATATCTGCAAATACGAGGACGATTTGGATGCTCTCCTGGCTCCCAATGGATCGGGCCCATTTGCCCTCGACTCATTCCTATACTCGCACGACCGGGACACGTGCCTGGATCTAGTGGCACCGCTAAACACACCGTGGCACCCGACAAAAACTGGTCTTGCTTTCAAATACTCCATGGTTTTCATCGGGTTCTACTGGGACTTGATTAAACGTCGAGTGTCCCTCCCAGAGATCAAGAGGCTGAAGTTTCTGGCTCGCGTTGATACCATGATCACCGCGGCGTGGGCCAGCGAGAAATTTTCGCTTCTCGACATCCAAGAAATCCACGGCTCCCTCATACACATCTGCTTCATTTTCGCACAAGGCAGCTCCCATCTCCCCCCCATCTCCAACTTCATGTCAGTTTTTCGGACCCACTCTCGTCTTTACCTGCCCAAATCCGTCATCAAAACATTATTGTGGTGGCGCACAAGATTGTCGGATCCTCTCGCATATCGCCAGCTCTTCCCGTTGGGCCCACTCGTAGACAGGGGCATCTTCGTGGATGCGAGCACGTCGTGGGGCATTGGTATTCTGATCGGCGAGTGCTGGTTTGCCTTTCCGTTGAAAGACAACTGGAAAGTGGTCGGGGTGGACATTTGCTGGCTCGAAGCCGTGGCGCTTGAGCTCCTCATGTACTTTCTTGTACAGATGGACATCACGAACATTCACTTACTAATCCACTCCGATAATAAGGGTGCTATCGGTGCCCACTTAAAAGGGCGCAGCGGCAATATTGCCATTAATTTGTGTGTCCGGCGGTCTTGCGCCTTAGCGGCAGATCACCGCATCGTCCCTAACATCATCTATATCAAATCCAAACTCAATCCTTCGGACCCAATATCTCGCGGTATACTCGGGGACCCTTCTCTCAAACTCACTCGTCAGTTCGAGTTACCACACGACATCTTATTTGCCTTTTCGGACTCTGATGTCCGCAAATAAGGATTTTCTCGGGGGCTCCTGGGGGGCCTCGGGCGTCGATTGGAGTTCGGTATTGATCCCGGACCCACCGCGACTTTCTACGCTCGAAACGCAGAGTGTCGAAAACTCCGCAATTATTAACCCATCTTTAATTTCGCTTCTTCCCATCTCTGCACCCACGGTCCTTAAGGACACCGGTGCTGAGTTACCCATCTATGGTGCGCATCGGCTAAACACCACCAACTATGAACAGCCGCTGATCCGATCACTGATGTCTCAAATCGACCTGGAGAAAGAAATATAATTCGAATCATCGTTGATGGTCCTGGACTATGACCAGGAGGAGATGAACACTACATTTGAAGCCCAAATCATCTAGTGTTCACCAGTAGCAGTCCCAACGGGGAGTTGGACAACGTCGCGCACGGACCATCGGCTCCCTTGCCGAGACACACGTGACTGATGCGTTGATCGTATCACTGATGTCTCAAATCGGCGGTCGGAAATAATAAAAATCTTGTGAGTTTTGAAGCAATCAATTATTCCTCTTGGGCAATGAATCCACTATCTGAAAGGAGTCTTTTGGCAAGAGTACACATAATTTGGGTCACATGGCGGCGTGCAGTAAGAGTTGTCAGTGTTTGGTGGTGTTTAGCCGATGCGCACCATATCATATATCTTCATCAGAGTCAGTTGCATTTTGCGGTCCACAGACATAGGGCTAATCCAATTCTAGTTTAATCAGAGCCACGGCGACAATGTCGTCACAATCATTACCTGTCTCTTCAGCGCGCTTTCGCGCTTCCGACATTTTCGACTCGCACATCTCTTCTCTCCTCCCCGCTACGATCCATTCCGACATCATGATGGATGTACGACGTGCTGCATCACTGAATCTACCTCACAAGCAGACACGTCGCCCGGCAAAGGGCAATGAATTGGCGCCTAGCGAGTTTCGTCCCTTGGTTCCCGCGGATCGTCGTGTTCTGTTCTGGACTTCTCCGCATTCGGTGTCTCTCCACAAGCAGATGCTCGAGCAGGGCATCCAGCCACATCTCCAGGCCCAGATATACGAGGGGCTATTGGGATCAACAGTCGACGACACACGGGAATCTTACGGCGCGGGATTGCTTCGCTATCATCAGTTTTGCGACGCGCAGGCCATATCAGAAGCCCTACGGATGCCCGCCGACAAATTTCTCTTGTCTGCTTTTGTTGCGAGCAGGATTGGTACTTGTTCCGGGAAAGCAATCCGGAACTGGCTCAATGGCCTTCGGCTCTGGCATCTGTTCAACGACGCGGCGTGGCACGGAAATGAGGGCTGGCTCCCTTCATTGAAAAAATCTGCAGACAAGAAGGGAGCACCGTTTAAGCGTCCCCCCCGCGGTCCTATCACCGTGGAGCATTTGCGCGCGCTCCGTGCGTGCTTGGACCTGTCTCAGCCCCGTGACGCAGCCATTTGGGCTGCTGCATTGGCAGCGTTCTGGGGTTGCCGCCGACTCGGTGAGCTGCTGGTTCGATCTGTCAAGAAGTTTTCGCTCGAACACGACACGGTCCGCTCCACGGCGATATCACGACCGGTGGTCAACGGACGCCGCACGCTCAACTTCCACCTCCGTTGGACCAAAACGACAGGTCTCGTTGGCGGACAATGCATATTCACTGCCACAGAAGGTGACTACGCGGACTTGTGTCCGGTCGAGGCATTCGATAATCATCTTGCCATCAACCACTCGCCAAATGCTGATACCCCACTCTTCGCGTATCGCGTGGGTTCGGACTCCTGGTGCACATTGATTAAGGACGACTTCTTGAAGACAACAGCTTTGATTTTCTCGAGGGCTTTACTCGAGAACGTCTTTGGACACAGTTATCGCATAGGTGGCTCTCTTCGACTTCTTCTGGAAGGCGTTGAGCCTGAAATCATCATGAAGATTGGGGGCTGGACCTCACTGTGCTTCCTGATCTACTGGCGCAGATTGGAGCAGGTTATCCCGCTGGCAATCACGAAAGCGTGGGATGCCAGAATCAAATCGTTCGCATCTAGACAGCGTATTCGGGAAGATGTATCTCTCCTCGAGTTTGATCTCAATGAGATATAGTTTCATCTGTACTCGCACTGCTCTGTTTGGGGGGCTCGGGACCTTGTTCTACCCTCCCGCGAGCTTCGCTCTTTGAGCCCTGCTCCTTGTGGTATGTTGGGTATTCTCTCGTTCCCTTCCCCTTACCTTGTGTACCGGAATTGGCGTCTGCAGTCGGGCCGAATCCGTTTCGGTTCTGCCTGCAAAGGCCCGCACCGCGGGTCCCCAATTCCCAGACAAACCACGGATTCAATGAATCCGGAAGATCATATTGATTACTCAAATATTGTTCTGTCCCATCCAGCGCGTATCAGACTTCCGACACATCTACCTTATTGCAAGCTGGCGCAACGTGAGTTTACGAACGGCTTGCTTAAGTGTTAGATAAGGAAGATTAGATACGAGAATTCTGAAGCACTGTGTTTCGAGCACGTGCGGTGCGCGCGTCAAGAGAATTCTCGGACGCGCGCTCACCTCTAAAATATCTGGCCGACTATTCCCTCGGCCCTTGGGATTTTTAAGCCCCGCCCTCCGCAGCTTCGCTTCCCTGTTCATTTATTATTCGCTTACGCTTGGTATGTTGGGTATTCTCTCGTTCCCTTCCCCTTACCTTGTGTACCGGAATTGGCGTCTGCAGTCGGGCCGAATCCGTTTCGGTTCTGCCTGCAAAGGCCCGCACCGCGGGTCCCCAATTCCCAGACAAACCACGGATTCAATGAATCCGGAAGATCATATTGATTACTCAAATATTGTTCTGTCCCATCCAGCGCGTATCAGACTTCCGACACATCTACCTTATCGGGGTGCCGCCTCGAAATGTCGCGTTCAACGCTGCCACTTTAACGCGGCCCTCGAACGGGTAGCGCCCGCCTGCCCTCTTTCCGTTCGAAATACTCATTCAATCTTCTCCGGTCTTTGCATAGCCCTTCAAGTTGCTGCTTCTCCGAGTCAATAGCTGCCCGAGCTTTGTCAAATGCAACCTTGGCAACGTCGACCCCCTGTACGATTTTGGTCCTCCTCGGCAGGCTCTAAATAGGCCCATGTTTATAGTACGCAGACAACGTCCGACGATCGACGATGGACTGAAGCCTGGCACTGGAGACGCTCTCGTTTTCCTCAAAGCCCTCGTAGCCACCGCTTCAAGAGCAATGGAAGATCTGTGCACATGCTTTCATTCTCCCGTCCCCGCTACGAGCCATCCAAGTTCCGCCAACTGCTGTATCTCGGAAGCGGGCACATCCCACTTCATACCAATACCAGGTTGCCGACGGGATTGAAGTCTACTGGCGGATGTGATTTCATGTTCGACCGAATTCCGCCGCATTGAAGGATCTTGTGGCTACTTCCACCGTCGGACTTTGTGGCAGAGTAAATCTAATACTCGGTTCTTCTCAGGAACTTCAAGGTAGAGTTTTCTGTACCGTTTCGAAAGAAACCTTGGGTCGTACCGTACCTCCACCAGATCCACGGAAGTGTATCGAGCCCATGAACTCTTAGGATCAACCGCGGCCCGATATGAAGTATGAACTTGACGATTCTTGTCCCCTCACAATTGTTCTTGATGTGTATTCATTACTAGAAGTCCCCGAACAGAGTGCGCCGCTAGCTATGCTCATCCTTTTCTTGTAACGGGGTTAGTGCAAAGGTTAGTGCTCGAATCTGAAATCTTTTCCCATGTACACGTGGCTCACCGACCCTGCATTAACAAGCTCCCACCAGCCCTTCGATTTGCATTATTCCCGCTCGTATGATGTCTAAGTGAACTCGGCTGTCACCGGCTTTCCCAACATTTTCTTCGATATCCTGCTATTGTCCGACGGCATTCTCAGGAAAGCCCGCCAATCATCCATCAATTTAGTACTCTTGGAGCGCCCACACATCGCACAAAAACAACGTTGCTTATCATATTTCATCTCAACCAAGCACCTCTCCATGTCTACCGGACGGATTTTGAAATCGGCAGACGGGACCGACATCTATGCGGAAGGACTGGGCGACTCGTCGAAACCTGCTGTTATCTTCATCCATGGCTTTTCTATGAGCTCAATGGCGTTCAACGCCATCTTCAGCGATCCACAGTGGATCACCAATGTTTACTTGGTGAGTTCAACTTGGGGGCAAGATTATCAAATGCTCACTACATATCCAGGTGCGATACGACGTCCGAGGGCACGGAAGAAGCGGAAAACCAGACGATGAGGCCTCTTGGGAGTCCAAACGTCTCGCTGAAGATTTCGACGCTGTGGTCGAGGGGTTCAAACTGGATAAACCTTTCGTTTTAGGATGGTAGGAGCAGATATCACTGATTTCGTCCTTGTTAACAGTCGTATCCAGGAGTCTCGGAGGTAGGATACTTGCACTTATTTTATTATTGTCTCACCTTCGTTTCAGCGACCTTCATCACGGATGTTCTGTCCTTCCACCCCCCGACGTACATCTCCGGCGCGATCTACGTCGCACCTTTGCCTTACATGGGGCCAACGCTTGCGAAAGTCGGCTCACCGGCCACTCTTATGTTACTCCCAGCCTTAACGCAAACAGCTGACGTGGACGAGTATCAGGCCGCCGCCATGGGCTTCGCCGGGCTTACCCACTCCTCCCTGCCCTACGATTTCTATCTAGCTTGTCTTGGCAATTCCTTGGTTCAGCCTCGTGGAGTCACTATGCGTCTACTCAGCCGCACACAGGATGAGTCTGGGCTTTTGAAAGCCGGGCGCGAGTCCGGTCTGCCCTTGCTGTCCGTGCACGCGGCGAAGGATAGAATTATCGCTCGAGACGCAGTGCTCACTGCCGTTGAAGGTTGGAAGAACATGACTGTTGTCGACATTGACGATGCCGAGCACTTGATTTGGTTAAGGTACGAGGGTAATCATCAAACAGCTGCTTGGAGCCAACCTTTTTGTAATTAGTCAACCCGACAAGTTCAGAAACGAAGTGTTGTCGTGGATTGCCCGCCTTTGTGCATGAAGTGAGTTGCCCGATCATTCATTTCTCATCTCCGGATTAACGTGGGCAGAATTGTGTTTCCCAACGGCTGAACGGGCGGGGGACCTCATGCACGTACCTAACGTAGTAAGTTACATCGGAGGCCGTCGACAAAATCCGCCATTGCCAAATCACGTCATGATTATTCAGTGAATCGTTTGTCCTTTTGTCCTACGCATTAGTTGCTTCGAGTTTCATCTTCTTTGTTCTTGGTGGATGTATTAGTCGCATTTTCGTTGCATTTGTGTTTGAACTTGGTTTGAACCTGAGGTTACGCATGTTTGGAACCTCGGCAGAGATTCGGCGTGATCTAACGTCTCTTGCCTTCTTCCACTACATTTGGCTCTCGGTTTGCCTTCCAGGGACGATCTTCAACGTTTCAACCGTCACTCCGGAAACTATTCTATAGGCTCGCTTCCACTCGGTTATCTCTAAGGCTTTACAGCCCTGCGGCACGCGATTTTTTTTCTCTCGCACTGCAGTGATCGATATCGAGGATTAAGGGACTTGAACCACTGGCACAGTGGCACTGAACGTACCACCTAGGCTCTTGTCCTTACAATGTCCTTATGAAAATTTTCGGGCTTCTCTGCGGTGCAGTCATCTCTGTGCCTCCCCATGCGTTGCCGGCACGCCGCGCTCTGGCAGTTCGAAAGGACGTTCTACATCGTATGTAACTCCTTTATCCATATCGCGACAGATCGCTTCGGGACATTGCCGAAGCTGGACTGGCGATTTTCCATTGAATATCAGACCCTTGAAGGGATGCCGGGCGTCTTGATCTACGCAACTAGCTTTTGCCTCTTGTAGTTCCCACATTTTCGGGGACTGTGGAGGAGACGGTCCCTTGCCCCGTGCCCCTTACACGTGGATTTCTTCTTCCTTTCGTGTGCACAGGCCGCTGATCTCTGCAACGCTTCCCTGGGCTGTCCTCGCACTTCTCTCGCACTTCTCTGCGAGCCTCGACGTCGTGCTTCATCAATTTCCGACGTTTAGTTGAGGTTAGTCGTCGCCGACTAATAATTGCGACCCTCCCGTAATATCCTTGCAGCACTGCAGTTCCAAGGCTTACGTAGACATTGTTCTCCTCACCCACCACCAATTCGCCTGTTTGACCGTATCTCGTCCTACGAGTCCTCAATATCGCTTGTTGCGCTAGCTGGTCCGCAAATAGCGCTCGGGTACGTCGGGCAGCTCGAATGATGCCTGGATCCCATTTCTGAGCCAATTTAGCTCGTACAAGATATCCATCGCAAGCGAGACTACCTCGCTGGAGCTCCGCCATGTCGCATTGCGGCCTCTCCCCGCAGAATTTCCTGCTGTTGATTGAAAATTCGCCTGCGGTTGCTACCTTTTGGCCCGAACTCCGGGACTGCTATCTACCAACGCTTGTGGAGCAGCTGAGTGGATCTCATCCGACTCACTTGGTATGTTTCTTACGTCTATCATCTCTGCTCGAATTGCAATCGCTGACTTCGCCTATACCACATGCAGAGAAATATCTTTGTCTCGGGAAGTCGCCCCGCTCTTCACGAATTCCCAGGTTCCGTCCACAAACAGTGCAGCAACGTCGAGGACGGCTTGAATGAACTCCAATTTAACTATGAGCCGGATAACAGACTGTCTGTCGCTCAGATTCAGGGCAGCATCGAGGTTGGACAACTCTGCGTTTGTCCGTGACCTTTGGATGCTCAATTATTTCGACAGTTTCTGTCCTCAACACCAACTACTGACATTCGTCACCTTATCGTTGTTGCCGCTACAACCCCTGTGGAATTCGGGTTTGGACATCCGTCATTCGACCCGTGGAATGAACTCGCAAAGTTACTTACCAAGGTCCGTTCATTTGCGATTCAATGCCCGCCAGAAGGTCTGAGCGCTTGATCTAGGAGGAGGTGTATTTTCACTTGGCGCTTACATCGAGTCTGAGGTCGGGACCTTTACCGAAGTTGTTCGAGCATACGGTACGGCTTTTTGCTTCTTAAACCGGCGACTTAATGTCTATCTAGCTAAAACGACAACAACACACGGAAGAGCCCTTGTGGCTACCAAAATACTCAACCGCCTTCATCTTTCGTGTAGCCGCCCCCGAGACGTATCCCGATGGTGGTTTGTGACTCTTGTTTCATATTTCTCGTTGCTAGTAACCTCATCTTGCGTTCAGCTCAACCCAATTCGGAGCCCAAGGTACGTAAATTCCGCACGGCGCTCAAACGGTCCGCTGATTGTGATCGCCAGGGCAAAGAGTCGATATGTGCAGCACGAGCGCAGAGAGACACGATTCCTTCGGATATCTACACCACCAAAGCCATCGACGAGATATCATCTGAGTCACCCAGCCTCGTTTCCCAGCTGCAGCAGCACCACGGGTTGACGAAGAAGAAGGTCTATGGCACCAAACCTCCTCGCGTTCCGTTTATCATGGACGAACCAGTTCGAGAGCGGCACCGAAAGCCTGCAAGTTCAAAGCAGTCTTCAACTTCTACCCGAGTCGCATCTGAAATCGGCGCGCCGCCGTTATTGACTCGCAGTTCACGGTCGCGGTCGAATTTGAGGGGTGATCGTGCCTTCAGCACTTCGCGACCTCAACGAACCACCGATCCATACGCGGTGCGCCCTCCTCTGTGGACGCCACGGGGCCCCGAGAACGACTCTCCTGGTCATTCTTCCTACTCGCCGTCCTCCCCGCCTTCGTCGCCGGTCGTCCAGATGCCTGCGGCCGAAAGGTATCCTGGCGACTCTTACGCCGTCGACTTAACGGTATCTCCGGAGGTTTCTAACCTGCCCTGGGCGTCGAAGGAGAACGCGTGCGCCTCATTTTATCCAGCTTTCTCGTGCAGCAGAGCGGGGTATATTCCTGGAGGCGCTCCATTCCCAGATTCTGAAGCAGCACGTGTCCAGGACGCGTCGCTCTTACCAGCTTTCCAGAGCATTCCCACCCCATGTGACATTATGGCGACCGCTCCCCCCTCCAACGACTTTGTCTGTACACTGAGTGAGGTGGACTTCCGCACTAGTTTATACCAGCAATGCCGCGTCGACGATGATCATGGTTCATTATCCTTCCCCCCCGTCTCTCCCCCCGCGCAGCGGCATATCCACGCGCCAACCCCATCCATGGTCATCCCCGCAGGCAACCTACTCGCTGCCCCGACGCCAAGGCGGGTATTGCCGCCCATGCCCTCGGTTTCTGGCCCCACCCCCGATCGCGCGCGTGCTTCCGTAAGGGCTGCTTCGCAAAGCATGCAGCCACGGAACGCGAACCCGCACGCTGTTTATGCTTCTGCCCCCGCACGATCGGGAAGATCCCGAGATGACTTCGCGTCTTCATCTTCGCTGACGGGTTGGGCCGGGTGATTCTCAACACGCTCGTCCTATTTTTCTTTGGGTCCTGAGCAAGTCTTGTAGGTGTTTTTGTTTTTTGGTTCGTTGCGAATACACCGTGCAACGTGTCGATGTATGCATTCCGTTTCGTTTGTCATTTGTCTTGTAGCGATGTCAACTTGTCCTTGTATCATATTTACCTCAATGTTATCATACAAAAGTCCTCTGCACGAGGCAACATTCAAATGGCGAGAAAACAATCAATAAACGTACACACATACACCGTCATTATAACCCTACTCTCTCTGCTCGGCGTAGATCTGCAGCAGAAGTGAGTCTGGGCACCAACAAAAAAGCCAACAAATCGACGTACCTTAATCGTCTTGTCCGCGCCCCCAGTAATCAGCCGTGTGCCGGTCATGTCAAACGTCGAGCAGAACACGCCCGCCTCCGCCTCGAGCGACCCGGGCTGCGGCACGTCCTCCATATTCTGGAACGACGTCCCGGTGTTGTAGTCCCAGAACGCGAGCGACCCGTTGTCCGCTGAAAAATCATCATCATCAGTTCCGGTCGGGCAAGTAGGTCAAGAAAAAGGAAGTCGCACCTCCAGAGAAGAAGACGCCCTCGGCATTGACGGAGAGGGTGTTGATGATGGCGTTGTGCCCGCTGAAATTGAAGACGAAGGCGCCGTCGGGGCACTTCCACTTTTTGATGTTGTTGCCGCCGGCCGAGCCCGACGCGAAGGAGTACTCGGTGGGGTGGATCGCCAACGCACGCACGGACTTTTTGTGGTGCGTCAGCGTCACGCGCGTCTTCCCCGCAGCTAAATCCCACAATCTGTGAAGCACAAATTAGTTAGTTATGAAAGCAGAAGGGCACGACGACAGAGAAAGCATACCGAACAGTAGAGTCCATGCTGCCGGTGATGACCTGCGGCTCGGACTCTTGGCATTTTACGTCGGCGACGGTGGCCGTGTGCCCGGAAAGAACGTGAATTTGGGCTTTGGTCCGCATGTCCCAAACGCGCGCGGAAGCGTCTCGGCCGGCGGTGACGAGAATGTCGAGGGTTGGGTGGAGAGATAGAGCATACACGCCAGACAGATGCCCGTGGTAATGCCGTATGATCTTGTTCGCCTCCAAGTCCCAGCAGCGGACCATCTGCATGCGCGTGTGAATAGGTAAACAGCGAGTAGATTTACGGACGCACCTTATCCTCGCCGCAAGAGAAGAGATATGGGTGACGCGGAGATACTGCCAGCCCTCGCACGGTCGAAATGTGCCCCGTCAGAGACAACTTCAGCTCGCCGGACGCCAAATCCCATATCTTGATCACCCGGTCCCCAGCCCCCGTCGCAAACCATTGGTTGCCCGGCTCAACCGCGACGCTCCGCACCCAGCCCAGATGCCCGGATATTACACGAACGAGTTTCCACGGAGGATGGTATGTGGGCTTTATTGTCCGCGTAGTCTTGTGCAGCGTGAGCGCTTGCGACAGCTTCGAGGACGACTGGAAGGTGGAGGGTTGGGAAATTGGTCGATTGTCTATTTGCGCGATCATCCGTGAAGTGTTGTTGTCTGCTGAAGCTGCAAGGACGCCAGAGTCAGTCGCGCGCCCTTTAACAGTGAGTATAGCGGACGTACGTCCTGCGGTAATCATTTTATGTGCATCTGCACGGGGGCGCGAAGGCCCGACAGCGCCCTGCTGCGACAGAAGGGCTGCCGGAAGCTCCTTGAAATCTCTGTACTCGTCGTAGATTTTGACAGACAGGCGTATCCGTGCGCTGAGATTGGAGTACAGTCAGACCAGAGTTACCTGGGAATTTGGAGAAACAAGACTGACCTTTTCTCGTCTTCCCTGAGACCTTCATCCGGACACGACTCGAAGATATCGCGAGTCCGTTTCGCGCTTTGCCGGAA
Source organism: Mycena vitilis (assembly GCA_029203975.1). Classification (NCBI taxonomy): domain Eukaryota; kingdom Fungi; phylum Basidiomycota; class Agaricomycetes; order Agaricales; family Mycenaceae; genus Mycena; species Mycena vitilis. The sequence continues at coordinate 161,825 of JARGYF010000109.1, forward strand.
AAGAGGCTCCAGAGGTGGGAGAGCGGCCGTGGTCATGACGGAGGGCTGGATGCAGGTTTACTCCTACTCGAAACACGTCGTGGAGTTCGCGCCGGAGTTTAAAGGCAAGCAGACCTTGAGCAGACCAGAATCAACGGGGCGGAGGCAAAGGACGGTTGGTTTGGTTGTGTGTTCCATTGTCATTGATGTGGGTCTTGCTCCCAAACCACCACGACGAAAAAAAAAGATATGGCCACTATATTACATCAGACACCCCAGGCGCTCCGTAATCCTCTGCGTGTCCCTAGGCTCTCGATGGGACGTCCATCCTGGGGTAATCACAGAGGAATTCGCGGGGATGCGACCTGGGGTTGATATGCATGCATTTTTGTGCATTTTCAGAAATATTTCAGGCTGGGACAGAAGTCGAGCCCAGTGTCGCCCTCACCAACGTTCCGCAGCTTGGTCGGTGTGCGGGACCTGACCGTTGAGCTCGCATGAAACGGAGTTCAACAGGGTTCATTTGAACATTCGTGCTGCGCTACCGCTTTCAAGTTGGCCCCTCTACAAATCTTCTATTCTACGATACCATGCCGCTCACCGTGCCTCGCGGGAAGATACACTGTATCTGGCAGCGTTTAGAGAAGGCTAGGACGGAGAAATTGGTTGAATCTGATGACTGGTGTCTGGTCGTCTCGTTCACCTCGCAACTATGTACGACAACAGTTCAAGCTAATTATTATTGGGAAACCCTCGTATTATCAGATCTCCGCAAAGCTCAGAGGTGTAAACGCCTGCGACGACACGACACATAAGCGGAAAATCACAAAACGATGGAAAGGCACGCACATATCCAGTCCCCTCATAATGCTTGCTGTTCGCCTCGACCCAGTGCAGCCGAAGCGCGTGCAGGAACGCCGACAATCCCTGTAAACACGTATCAGCCAGGAGCGCAAAACGAAAGCGAAAGAAAGAGCCCAACGCACCTCCATGAGACACAGAATTCCAACCGTGAACGCAAACCACATCACGCCCATGACAGCGAGCATGATCCACCCGAGGAGCGACGTGGGGCCAAGGAAGCTTTCGAGCAGTCCGTCCCAGAGCACCTCAGACAGCTGCGCGTGGGCGAGGGAGAGCGCCCAGAGCCGCAGGTACGAGGCCGTGTGCGAGATGCATCCCAGACAGAACTCAATGGTGTGGATCACTTGGTGGATCACGACGTCGCTGAAGTCGTGCTCCTCCTGCAGGGAGTCGGTCAGTTTGTTTGCGGGAGGACAGGCAGCTGAGCAACACGTACATGCTCCCCGTCGTCACCATCTTCCACAACAGCCCCGCCGTTGCTGTGTCCGTTTCCGTTCGCCTCCTCGTCGCCGAGCAGCGCGTCGTCCTGCCCGTCACCGTGACTAAGCCCAACGTACCCCGCGCCCTCGTGCTTCTGCGTCTCCCGCCAAACATAATACGGCTTCGCAACGAGCAGAATCGGCACGCAAACTGCTGCCAAAAGCAGCAACACCGTCTGCACCGCGCCCTGCCCCGCGTACAGCTGCGTCGCGGGGTCGACCGTCCCAGGCGTCAGGAACATCCCGATGAGCATGTTCAGGAGCGACGGCGGCGCAGTCGCCGACTGCGACCAGTCGATGCTCCACTTGTACAGGATGCACACGACGAGGTAGCCGAAGATGGACTGCAGGAAGATCATCTGCGGGATGAAGTTGGCGTAGATGTCGATCGGGCGCTTGAAGCGCAGGTGGTTCGGGACTTGGAGGCAGAGGGCGAACGTCATCTACTCATCACTAAGAAAACGAAAAAAAGAGACAGGAAGGGGCGGGAACGTACGTGGATAACGCCGAGGACGACAGACATCTTCATCTTGTACGAGTTAGTGAAGACGAGCCCGTTGTCTGCACCATGCCAGCCGGGGTCGAGACCGAAGGGGTATTTGTGGCCGTTGGCGGTGGCGGAGATGCGTCCGGTGCTGTTCCCCTCGGGCGGGAAGTCCCAACCAGAGTGCCAGATGTGGAGGGACTTGGAGAAGATGTCGTTATACATCAAGCCGGTGTACATCGAGAACAAGCCCATGAGGAGGATAATGTAACGACCGCTAAAAGAAGCTGGGGTCAGAATGGCACCTTGAAGATACGAAAAAGACGAACTAGAAGAACTGGCCAATGATCTGTTTATGTGCCGGTCAGTTAAAACGCCATTGAAAAACGAGTAGCCGCATACCTCGCCAAGATCAGCTTTGGCCCACTTCTTTTCCACCATGATCATGTACAGGGCGGCGGCAAAGATGATGCACCCGTGGCCAATATCACCGAACATGACCGCGAACAAGAACGGGAATGTGACGATCGCGAAGAGACCAGGGTTGACTTCCTGGTAGGTCGCGATTCCGTAACTATCCATGATCGCCTGGAAGCCCTCGGTAAACTTGTTGGTACGGTTGTACGTCGGCGGGGTCTTGGTCGTGTGAATCTCCTGCAGGATGGGTGGGACGCTCGTCCCAGAGTGTTCCTGTAGTAAAAGACAATCAGCGTCGTCCTCGAAACTACACAAATGTCGTACGGTTGCCCGGCGAAGAGTCAGCTGGATCTCTGTAATGTCCCTGGTAGGGACCCATCCCTCGGCGATGAGGGTCTTCCGCCTGACATCGTAGTTGAACAGGTTCAGAGCCTCGTATATCATCTTCTCCTTGCGCACGACATCCTGCCAGCTCCGCAAGCTCTCGCCGACCTTGACAAGCTCGCTGCGCCTGTTCGAGCCGGTGTTGTACAACACCGTCTGCAAGTCCTCGAGACGAACCGTCACCTCGCGGAGAGAGTCCGCGCGCTTATCGGAGTTGGCGTCAATGGGGTAGAGGGTCGCGCCCATGGACTCGGCGACCTTGCGGATCTTGGCGAGGAGAGCGTCGCCATGCGCAAAGATGATGAACACGTTCTTGCGTGTCTCCGACCCCGTGAGGGGGTCGACGAAAGGCTCGGCGATGTCAGTGTGGTTCATGTACAGATTTCCGCGCAGAACACGCCAGAGAACGCGCTCGAAAGTTGGAACGCGCGCGCGATCGAGGGTCCCCGCGACGAACTCGAGGTCAAATTGGATGCCGGAGGAGGAGAACTGGTTCTCGCGGTCATCGTGCTGGAGCAGCGGCGCTGAGCTATCATCGAACGATGAGCGGATATCGGTGTGCTGGACCTGCGCCTATTGCGAGTTGAGCGGATTTAGGGCTAATTAAAAATGGACGCTTACCTTGTCGAAAAAAACTGCGGTCTCACGCAGGACATGCCGGGCCTCAACGAGCTCCTTGGTGCGCTCACTGAGGGTCTGGTAGCTTTCATTCATCCTCAAGAGGCGCGACTCGTGTTCGGCGAGGGTGACGTCCAGCTCGTCGATGGTCTGCGCCGCACGCGGGCCAACGGTAATCAACGGCGCTGAATCGTACAGGGGGCGGATGGGAATGACATCCTTCTCCTTGTCGATTTGCGTGGCGAAGAAACGGACCCGGCGGGCCATTTCGTCGATGCGCCGTATCTCGCCGACGAAAGAGCGCTGGAAAGGATTGATGCTTGGATTCAACTGCGGACAATGTGAGCTCGCATTCTCCTTCTAATTGTACTACTTGCATCTTTGAATTGGACATTTCCAAGCTCTCCGAGCTCTGCTACAGTGTCATGGGCGACTTCAGTCGGTACAAAGAGCTGCACCAGGCTCATCTGCTCCGAACCTATACAGCGTCATCTCGATGAGGATTCTGGGCAAGGAAAAGAGCCAAAAGACATACGGAACAGACTGGGGTATTCATTTGGCATCCCCACGGATATTTAAAGAGGAAAAAGACGCGCAGAGGTATAGGTAAGGCAGAAAACCTCAAGTGGTACGAACGAGGGTGATGTGGTGGCTGTTTGGTTCGGTCACCTTTAGCCATTTGTACAAACAAGGTATTCCTTCTCGTCGCGAACGTCGCGCCAACGTCGCGCGCCTCTTATCCCGAACTTCGTGCACGGTGATTGCTTGACGGATAATATCGTATACACGCAAGCCTTTTACTGCGTCTTGAAGTGCATGGTTGTACATGCATTCAGCTGGTCAAATTCTGGATAATGGATTCCAAAGAAGCAACCAACGATTGGTGCTACTCCCAGCAAGATGTTTTGACCCCAGTATACATTCTCCAGCCTTCGAAGACCCCCAGTTTCCTATAATACGCCTGCAGCAGGACCGAAACATGTTCGTTTTTTTTGACGTGTACATGTGTAGTGAATCGGTGGCCCATAATAAAATTTGCTGGTGTGCGACCCAGTACTGGAGTCCAAGTCGAGTTAAACTAGCCTTCCAGTGAGCCTGAGCGCTGAGCGCTACGGCAAACAGAGCTTGTCGCTGCGGGCAGCTTACATCAGCTTTGATTCTCTCCTCCTGCCTCCACCTGGCACCATGTCACAATGGCAGCAGCCAGGGTACCAGTACCCGATGCAAACCGGGTATCCTGGAGGTAATCCCCAGTTTCAGCAGCAGCAGAACCCCCAGTTTCAGCAGCAGCAGCAGCAGCAGCAAAACCCCCAATTCCAGCAACAAAACCCGCAGTTTCTCCAGCAAAATCCGCAAGGATTGGTGCCCCAGCAGACAGGATACGTCCCTCCTCGTCCTCAGGGCTACCAGCAGCCGCAACAGACAGGTTTTGGCGGCCAGGGATTCATTCAATCTCAGCCGACGGGCTATGTCGGCGGCAACAACTTCCAGCAGCGTGCACCGCCGCCCGTCCCGGCGCTTCCCCCGCAGTTCCAGGGCCAAGGCGGCAGCTTCCTCGCCCCGCAGCCGCCAAATCGCAGCTTTCTCAATACCTCGCCCGGGCCTGGCCTCGTGCCCCAGCAGACCGGCTTCCTCGGGCAGCGGCCTCTCGTCGCTCAACCGACGGGTTTCGTCGATCCTAGGCTGCAGATCATGTCCAGCTCGTTCATGCCCTTGAATATCTCATCGCCCTACGGCGCGAACAACACGCCGCAGTTTCAGCCGCAGAACAACGGCATCTCGCTGCAGCAGTCGTTCCAGCAGGTCCAGGCGCAGAAACCGCGCATCTCATGGGCGCTCGGCAAGGCGGAGAAGAAGAGCTACGACTCCATCTTCCGCGCGTGGGACCAGGGCACGGGGTTCATCAATGGCACGACCGCCCTCGAGGTCTTTGCGCAGAGCGGGCTCGACAAGGGGGATCTGGCGCGCATCTGGACGCTCGCGGACATTGACGACCGCGGCAAGCTAAATCTGGCCGAATTCCATGTCGCGATGGGTCTCATTTATCGCAGTAAGATTATTTTTCATCGCACTAAGGAAATGCTCAAAATGCTCAGAACTGAACGGCAACGAAATCCCCGACCAGCTCCCTCCTGAGCTCGTGCCGCCTTCCTCCCGCCAACTCGGCGAGTCCGTCGACCTCGTCCGCGACCTCCTCAAGCACGAGACGCGCTCGCGCACTCCCTCGGGTGCCGAGACCTCGTACAGCACCAACCGCTCCTTCACCCAGAACAACACCGGCAGTGCCGGCAACGACCCCACCCGCGACGCCGCAAACTACCGCCACTCCGACTCGACCTCGAGCGCGTACAAGCCAACCAACAGGCACGTCGACCGCGATGCCGTGCGCGCGACCGCCGAGCTCAACTCGTCGAGCGCGGATCTGAGCGATATGAAGCGTACGCTGGCGAACACGGCGTCGATGCTCGACCGCGCTGCAGAGGCGGAGAGGAGCCGCACGGCTGAGGACGACGCGCTCGAGGCGGAGATGTCCGATCTGAAGCGAAAGGTGGCCAGGATCAACGAGGATCTGGAGTATGCGAGCCGTGGCCCGCGGAGCGCTGCCAAGGACGACGAGCGGCGGAAGCTCGAGCGGGAGTTGTTGGAGCTGATGCATGTGCGGGTGCCGGAGGTCGAGCGCCGCATCAAAGCCCGCGAGGAGCGGAAAGACAGGGAACGGCGCGAGGGAGTTCGGGACAGAGACCGACGCAACGAGCGGTTCGGAAGGTTCGGGGACCGCGACGACGAAAGGGATCGTTATGAGCGCGACTACAGGCGCGACGACGATCGTGACCGGCCGTACTCGCGCGGATCGTACAACAGGGACGACAGGGACTTTGACCGGGGCAGCTACCGCCGCCGCTCGCCTTCCCCCAGCCGAGGTGATTACGACCGCCCGCGAAGTGCCGCCCCGGATCGCGATTATGACCGCCCACGAAGCACCGCCCCGGATCGCGACTACGACCGTCCGCGGAGCACCGCTCCCAGTGAAAGGGACAGGGATCGTCACTCCGACCGCGCACCGCCCGTACCGCCCCTCCCTTCGTCCACGCCACAGAGCCGCCCGGCCCCGACACCGTCCCCAGCCCCGACTAAGAACATGACGCCGGAGGAGCGCCAGGCCTATGCGCGCGCAGAAGCGAAGCGCCGCGTTGACGCGCGCATGGCAGCTCTCGGCGTTACGCCCTCTCCGGCCGCCTCGCCCGCTGCCTCCAGTCCCGTCGTCGATTCCAGTATCAACGCGCGTCTGGAACAGGAGAAGAAGGAGGCGGAGGAGAAGGCGCGCGTGGCCAGCGCGCAGGCGGAGGAGCGGGAGAAGGCGCGGCAGGAGAGGCTGAGCCGCGAGAAGGCGCTGAGGGAGGGGACTGCGCCCGCTCCCACCCCGACGCAAAGTGCGGCGCCGCCCGCCCCGACGCCCAGGGCTCCACCAGCGAAACCCGCGAAGGCGGCGCCTCCCCCGCCGAAACCCCGTGCACGGGCGGCGCCACCGCCTGCACCGCCGGTGGTGGTCAGCCCGCCCGCCGTCCAGGAGCACGAGGACCCAGAGGAGGCTGAGTTCCGGGCTCGCGAAGCAGCGATTTTGAAGCAACGTGAAGCGCGTGCGGCGCGTTTGCGGCAGCTTGAGGAGGAAGAGGAGCAGGCTGAGGCGAGCGCCAAGGCCGAACAAGAAAGGAGGGCAAAGGCGGACGAGGAGAGGAAGGCAAGGGAGACGAGAGCCGCGCGCCTGAAGCAGCTCGAGCAAGAGGAGGCGGAGGAGGCGCGGAGGGAGGAGGAACGGATACAGGCGAGGATGCGGGCGAGGACTGCGAGCACCCCCACTGCAAGCGTAGCGAGTTTGAGTACGCGCTCGCCGAGCCCGGTCATTGTCGCTGCGCCGACGCCACCCCCACCCCCGCCTGCCCCGCCGGTGACGACGCCGCCCGAAACCAAGAGCACCACCAATCCCTTCAGTCGGTTGATGAAGGAGAGCGGGGCAACCCCGCCCGCTGCAGGCGCGACGACGAACCCCTGGGCCGCACCTGCGTCGCCGGTGCAGCCCGCCCCGCGTGCGAACACGAACCCTTTCCCCGCGCCGGTCAAGACACAGTACAACACCGCCTCCGCGAGCATCGAGGATGATTGGGAGCCAATCCGCGAGAATCCGGATGACGACAGCGACAGCGACGACGATATTGCTACTGCGCGGAACATGAAGGAAAAACTCGCGAGGGAGCTGTTCGGGAATATTCTTCCAGCAGGGCCGGCGCGTCCGCAGTCCGCTGCTGGTAATTCCAGGAGTGGGACGCCTGCGACACCGATGTCGGCCGGTGCCGGTGGTCCGCCCCCGCCTCCGCCGCCCGCGCCCCCCGGCATGCCTGCGCCACCGCCACCGCCACCGGCGGCACCTCCCTCGCCGTTCGCCCCCGCCGCTTCGTCCGCTGCACCGGCTGCGCCTGGCGACGTCAGCGCACTCATGCGTTCCATCCAGGGTGGTATGAAGCTCAGGAAGGCGGTCACAGTCGACAAGAGCGGCCCGCCGGTGTCGGGCAAAGTGATTGGTGACACTGCGCCCCCGGCGCACATCAACGCCGCGCCGCGGCCCGTGTCCCCGCCGCGTGCGCCCGCGTTTGTGCCGGAATCGCCAGCCCCGGCCGCGGCGCCGAATAACAACAGGCAGTCGGTTGATTGGTATGCGGGACTCGCGGCGGAGGTTGCGCCGCCCGTGGAGCGGATGCCGGTGATGAAAGAGGGCGACGAATATGAGGAGCCCTATGCGCCAAACGCGCCGGTGCCAGACATCAATGTCGTTGAGCCGGCAGTGGAATCGGATTTGATGGCGGATATCGATAAATCTACGCGTGGGTTTGGCTTTTCTTTCGGTCAAGGAATATCCTAACGGGCTCACAGAGCTTAGGGTAAGGTCCCTCTACGCATATCCCGGGGATGGCCCGGAGGATATAAGTGAGTGGAATACCTCCAACATGTGTGCTTTCTGGACTGAGCCCATGGTACCCAGCGTTCGCGGAAAACGTGATCCTCATCGCCAACCCATCCAAGACGAACGGTGATTGGTGGTACGCCAAATCGGTGCGCGATGGCACTGCGGGGCTGTTCCCGAAGGCGTACGTAGAGGAAATCAAGACGAGTGCGTGATGGTCTTTTTTTCCCTTGGACTGATCTGACTCGTTCACGTCGTAGTAAACGCCAAAGCTCTTTATGACTACACCGCCGCCAATTCGGATGAGCTCTCCTTCGGCGCGGGGGAGATGCTCCCGATCGTGGACACGAGCGAAGAGGAGTGGTGGAAGGTGGAACGGGACGGCGCGGTCTTCATTGTCCCCGCCGGCTACCTGGAGGTTGCTGAGGGTTAGTGAATTCACCTATCCCTTGAGTCCTTTTTGTTTACATCTCTCTTCTCGATAAGCAGGCTAAATATTTTCTTCTGTTTCTTTTACATGTACCCCCTCCACAAATAAAATGACGATTCCGGAATGTTTGCACGATTCAGTAGCCGGACCAGTCGCATCGGGATCCAATCTCATTGAACCAGTGCGGTCCGCGAGTCCCGTCATTACCGAATCACCCACGAAGGACGAGCCTGATGCCGAAGATGTCCAAGATGAAGCCGACTCCGAGTCGGACTCGGATTCGGATTATCTCTCCTTTAGCGAAGACTCTGAAGCGGACGTCCAGGCGCGCGAGCATGAGCGGCAGTTGGTGCTTGAGGCTGCTGGGCTTATCGTAAAGAAAGATGTGCAACCCCCACCGCGTCCGGTGCGAAGGCGGTCCAAGCAGGCTCCCCGGCGACCGGCGCCTGCTGCCCCAGACCGTTCCTCTGTTTTATCCACTTCTTCATCCTCTGTTTCAGCGAAGGAACTACCGCCCATCCCGGAGCCGGATGCCGCGACCAGGCTCGACGATGCCTTTGACCGATACGAGGCGTATCGCGGACACCACCGGAACAGGCTCTCGGTCGCCTCTGTCGAGACGAACCCGCCGCCTGCGTCACCGACGAGTCCTTCGATGACGACGAGCTCGTCGTTGGAGGGCAGGAGTCGATCCAACATCCTCCACTTCTTGGGCCGCAAGACCCCGGTCGAGGCGGAGCGTCGGCCCACAATCTCTGCGCCGATTTTGCAGACCCCAGAAAATGGCAATGGGTCGCGCTCGAACAGTCCCGCATTCGGTGGTGTACGTTTATGCCTGGCCTTCAACGATCATATCGCTGACTTTTGCGTTGTTTAGTCTTGGGCGAGTCTCGTGGATAAATCCGCGCTCGAAGACATCCCTACCCAGGAGCGACGGCGGCAAGAGGCCATCTTTGAGCTCATCACGACCGAGAATGCGTACGTCAGAGATCTCCAGCTTATCGTCGAGGTGCGCACGCCATATAAAATGGAGAAGAATATGAGTAGCTCACCGGTAACAGATATTCTATTCAAGCATGATGCCACTTCTCGACCGAAAGGCAATCACGGTGGTTTTCGCCAATATCGAAGATATCCTGCTGATCAATACCGTGAGCACCATCACTGACCTCTTACTGCAATTAGTTACTTATACATGCACACCTGTTGCAGACCTTCATGAGTTCGCTCGAGGAGCGCCAGAAAGAGTGTCGGCTATATGTGGATAGGATCGGCGATATTCTCCAAAACCACATGTCTAATATGGCGGTCTACATGGTTTGTCGACCACCTGCATAACGTTCAGTATCTGCGCGCTTACGGTTTCTGTTTCTTGCAGGAGTATTGTGTCAACCAAGGAACAGCAATCAAGGTTTTGAAGTCTTTGCGGGACTCGAATCCAGAGCTGGCGAGCCATCTTCAGGTATCCATCCCATCCGCCCTTTGCATCTTGTTGGCTCACTCGGCTCGTCCTCAGCGCTTGAAAGAGGACCCCTCCGTCCGCAACTTGGACTTGTCCAGTTATCTGCTTGCGCCCAGTATGTATCTCTTTATTGGTGTGCTTACTCAATTTAACTTTGACAGTGCAACGCATCACGAGATATCCTTTGCTCATCAAACAGGTGCGCAGTCGCGCTGGCTTCGGAAAGACTGCGCTCTAACATTTCTGTAGATCTTGCACTACACCGAACCGGGCGACGAGCACAAAGCGATCCAGAAATCGATCACAACGTCGGAGAAAATACTAGACCACATCAACGAGTCGATTAGGGACCAGGAGGGGCGCGAGACGCTCAAGCGGATATCCCAGAATCTCTGGATCGGACAAGGGTGAGTTCTGTGTGAATTATCTTCTTGCGAGTTTCCCACGCTAAATTCAATCAAAGACGGCTCGATCTGACTGCCCCGACTCGCTACATGGGGATGCGGCGATTACTCCGGGAGGGACCGCTGGTCAAGTCCAAAAGTGGGAGGAAGCTATACGGATTCTTGTGTAGCGATATCCTGGTGCTCACGGATGCCAGCATGAAAACCCTCTATCGCATGGTGAGCGGCGAATCTTCTGATTCACTTCAGATCCTTCTAAATACGACTGTCAGCCCATTCCCCTGAACGAAGCACAGGTGAAGGATACGCCAGGCGGAAGAGGTGTGTACCTCTGTTATGACGTTTGGGTCGTTCTAACATCCCGACGCCCCAGACGACACGGCGTTCCAAATATCCCTCGCTTACCCGCGTGGCGGCGAGGCCATCGCTCTGCGTGCTTCCAGTGTCCGCGACTGCCAATGTAAGAACCTCTCCTCTCGGATTAGTACTAAGGTACTGATGGCCCGACGATAGTGTGGATGGATGGGATTGAAGCGGCTAGCAAAAAATGCCTGGAGGCAGAGAAACGAGGCGCGCGCAAGATTCAGCCCGCATAGAGCATCGGTCCTATCTAATTCGTGGTTTTTACATTGATTCACTAACTATAGCAGCATTATATTTTGATTCACGGACGAGGACTTTACTGTACATTATTACGCTCGGAGTAGCTTAGATACCACTAGATAGTGCTTGACAAGATGGTACAAGGACAATGCAGCATACATCTGAATTCTCGGAGATCCGGGCCCCTGTTTGGCGCAGTGGATCGCGTTCGTAGGCTAACTCCGTCCTCAAGAAATCGAAGAGCCTACTTGGTTTGAAACACGCTGAAGCTCTTGTTCTACATCATTCCATTTGTTCATACAGATCCAAGCATATCATACATGTGCATATCAGCATAATTAGAAGTGATACTTCCCTTCCTCCTCCACATGATGTTCATCGCCGCCGGCCACAGTAAATCCCCGTCGCATCGCGCGAGCTCGCGATTGTCGGGTGAAAGGAAGAGTGTACTTCATCGGAAAGTCGTCGAAGAGGAGATTTTTGGACGGGCCGACGAGGACGCGCATGGAGATGGTGTCAAACGCGTCGGGAGGGGACTGTTGTTTCTGGCAGCGTTAGCACTGGATTGTCGATGATGAAGGGACCGATGAAGGGAACGTACGAGGATGCGTGCGTGCGCCCAGGTCTTTTCGACTGGGGGCTCGGTTTTGGGGGGTTGACCGACGACGAGCGGGGGGATGCATACGTAAATGTCTCGCTGCAGACGATGTGCGTTGTGAAGTGAGGAAGAGGGAAAAAAAGGGAAAGGGAGGGACGTACATCGAGCCCCATGGGAAGCGGCTGCATATTGGGTTCATTGGGCTCTCTGACCATGATCTCACTTAGCTGCGAACAGAACAGCCGCTGAACGAGATGCTTGGAGTCAGGCTCCGTATACGAGACGATGTAACGCGGGTATGGTTTGCAATACTGGTATGAAATGTTAACATCGACTGGAAGAAAAAAAGTCGAAGGTAAAGCACATACCTCGATCAAAGAAAGGTCGGCCCTCTCCACCCGGCCTTCGATCCAAGTGAATTGGTCCGCCCAGGGGCGTATACGTACCGTGTCTCCGACCTGGGATAAGACAAGACAAGGTCAGTGTTTTGTTTATATGGGGCAAAGCGAGACAGAAACCTTGGCTACGAAGTCCAGGTCTACTGGCGGCAGCGGCGGGGGCTCATATTTTCCACTCGACTTCGGAACCTCTGACATGTCCACCCATACATGAACGGGACGCGAAGGACCTTCTGTGTGCCGACGACGCTTTCGACGCCGCGCTTGAGGGTCCGCTTCGAGAAGCGCGGCATGCGGCGAGCTCAGATCAGAGTCGTCAATCTGCTTTTGCGTTTGGTTTTGAGGTTGCGGTTGCGTTTGTGCTTGACCACCGGGAACGGGCTGCCCATGACGCGGAGGCTTAACGTTACCGTTACCTCGCTGCTGAGCCACTACATCCGCATACCGAGGGGGTTGCTCGACATTGGGCGCCGCAGCGTACCCGTAATAGTGCTGAGGAACGTACAACCCCGTCCCGTCATCCTGAATGTAATTGTGCCATTGCAAGGGTGGCACCGACGGCTGCATGGGCTGCAACGGGGGGCCGGCTGGCCGGAAGTTGTACGTGCCCTCCCAGGCGCTTTGTCGTTGCGAGCCGTGCATGGAAAAGTCGGGGGGCGCGTAGCCCCCGGGGTCCTGAGCGTTCTTAAACTGCCCGTACCGACGGGCAGCGCCGGAGTGTTCTTCCCGTGAACCTGCGGGCTGCAGCGAAGGGTGGACGAGACCAGGCGGAAACGCGGGGTTTCTCGAGCTTGTTGAGGACATGGATTAGCTTGAAGGTTGGGCTTTGGGCGGTGGCACGAGGATGTGTCTGAATGAACCCTTTGTCCGAGAACTCGTGGCATTTTATAGTCATGGCGCGCGCTTTGGTGGGTGGCATGGTCAAGTCACGGTGGTACAAAGAGCTCGTGATCGCATCACGATACAAGCACTCGCACACACGACTAACCTCCCAAGTACATATTTGGCAATTCCGGCAGTACTGTTGTATTGAGGCAACAACCAGGCCACCAGGACAAATTGGTGGCTTGGTGACCGCTGGTGCTCAGAAATGCAACCCAAGATCAAAAAACACGCCCTTGCAGCGTAATTTGTATTGGAGCAACGCAACGAACTCGAGATGACCGACGTTTCTTCAATACAGGCAGACACAAGGCGGGTCCAATTCGCAAACAGTAACATTGTGAATGTGAATGTATGCAAGCAAATTTACAGTCCAACATAGAAATAAGGATATGTAAATCATGCAAAAGAAACCGAGGCCCGTGGGATGTTCATTAAAGACGTCAATGCTAGGTATGCACGTGAATATGTGAGATGTTATTAGTATGTGAATGTCCGAGGAGAAAGACGGAGGTGTCCGAGGAGAAGGAGAGTCAGTATCATGTCCGTGTCCGTGGGGATGCTTTGCTGCCAGACAAATCCTGCACATCGAAGAATGTGCCGATGCCGAACGAGACGCACAGTAGGCAGGACGCAGCGGATGATACGTTGTACGCGTTGCACCTGGACAAACGGTCACCATTGTTTGAGTGGGAGAGGGAAAGGAGACCCACCAGCCCTCGAATCCGCCGCTCGGACAGCGCTTGCCGATCAGGATAAACACAAACGTCGCGCCCCACAATACCAGCCCCAAAACATCCACGGCAGTGACCTTCTTCGCCCACGACCTTGCGCGCTTCCAATCCTCCTCCATCGCCAGCCCCGCAAACACACTCCTCCGCTTCGCCCGTTTCCGCTTCCTCCTTGCTGCCGCGGGATCGAACCCCCCGGGAACCGACCCCTCGTCGTCCTCGTCGGTGTCGTCCTCGTCCTCATCCGGCGGCCGCCCAAACGCATTGGGGTCGACGATCAAGTTGACCTGCACGTCGCCCGGCATCCCGTCCTTTCCCTTCTTGCCCTTCTTTGCGCCCTTGGGCTTGTGCTTCTTCCCGCCCGGGAGCCCGGAGACGGGGAGGACCATCATGCCGTTCGTGAGCGCATTCCCGCCTGCGCCCGACTTTCTGCGCTTGCCGGCGCAGCAGCAGGGGCGGAAGGCGAAGAGGTAGAGCAGGAGCAGGAGGGTGAGGCAGGAGAAGACGTAGAGGATGTACGCCGCGATCGTCCCGGAGGGTGGAGGTTTGCCTGCGGGCTTTATTACCTGCAGAAAGATTAAGCATGTGCGAAAAGAGAGAAAGTGCTACGCACCAACGCCGCATAGATCGCGGGTATCGACGCAGCCAGTGCCAGCGCTATCTGAGTGGCTCTCAGCGCGATCCGCTTCCGCGGGCCCTTCGTGACCAGCCGGCCCTTGGCGTCGGTCGTCCCGACGAGCGGCTTTCCATCCTGGTCCAGAAAATCGCCCGTCTCCGCCGGCTTGGCGTTCGGGCCAAACTCACGCTCGAGCATGCGCATGCGCTCCTCCTTGAGCGAGGCGTTGATGCCAGGCCCGTACTCCGGCGGCTCGCTGCTCCAGGGAAGCAGATCCCGCGAGGAGTCGAATCCTAAGGACGACGAGGGGTGGTTGTACGGATCGTACGCGTCGTAGGGGGACGAATCTGTGCGGAAGGTGTTCCCCGGATCGAGATTTCCGGGATCGAAAGGCCCACGTTTGGAGTTCCACGACGAGGGGGGCAGCGCGGTGTAGATGTCCGGCGGGGACGCGGGCGAGGGCTTTGGTGCGTACCAGTCTCGCGACCAGGCGGGGAAGTGGCCGATATCAATTTCGGGTTCAGCCCTGGGGGAGAGGTTGGAGCTGGGGCGGTGGCTGTTGGCCGAGCGCGGGCTCTTTGCCGAGCGGGGATGAGAGTTTCTCGACGAATGGGACTGGATTGACGGCGGAGGGAGAGAAAAGGGCCGTCGGGGTGGATTGCGGGCACCGCGGGAGGGAGACGAATGCGTGTTGGAGGACAAAGTATCCATCCTTGAAACTACCGACGGCGGACGAGCCAAGGGTCGATTTGGCGGGGGCGACGGGGGATACATGTCGCGACCGTACTGGCCCTGGTACGGCGTCGCCTGGTGCGCCCTGAGAGTCCTGGCATAGTCCGCCAGATCCAAGGCCTCCACAGAAACTTCTGACGCTTCTCGCCGTCGAGGCATGGAGCTGTATTCCGGGTGCTCATAGCCATAGCCATAGTCCGGCTGGTAATCTGGTTCTACCGCATACTGGTGAGTCGGATAATACGGTTCCTGCTGCTGGCGAGAGTTCCTGGTGTTGCGAGTCGACGGAAGCGGGTCATAGGGATCGGGAGACCATGGACGACGGAACTGGGAGCGCGGCGGAGGGGTATCGAGGTGGGGGTCGGAGTACATAGGTCGTGCAAGTCGTGAGGGTCGTAAGGAACGGCGGCGGCGACGAGGCCCGCAGTGAGCTCGAGTCCTTGTCCAAGAGAGTCGAAGGGCAGCCCTGAGCCGGTATTTGGCCGACACCTTCTGGTCCAAACAACCCGCCTCGTCCTCGACCGCGACCATGCAGGACGGCCGCGCCCCAAGGTACGCGCTTTTCCTTTCTTTTGCTCCTGGTTAATAGTGGTATTGTCAGAATAAAAAACCGTGCCCCGGCGGCCATCCAGGTATCTTTCTCGTCAACTTGGAGATGTTCAGTGTCTGACTCGGTATCGTAGATCACCGCGGAGCAACTCCTGCGAGAGGTAGTTGTTGGTTATATAACTTGCTACTAACGCTAACGCATAGCCCCAGGCCCAAGAGCGTCAAGAAACCGCGTTCCGTGCACCCAAACAACGTGTAGAGGACTTTGAGGAACTCAACGAGTACCGTGGCAGAAAGCGAAAGGAATTCGAGGAGCGCATCCGGAGGACAAGAGGGAGCATGTGGGTCCGTCCTGTCTCACTTCTACGTGTATTAATACCGGTTCAGAAAAGAATGGCTGCAATATGCAAATTGGGAGGCCAGCCAAAACGAATTCGCCCGCTCCCGCTCCATCTTCGAGCGTGCGCTGGACGTCGACTCGCGCAGCATTCAGCTCTGGCTAAGCTACTCGGAGATGGAGCTCAAATCCCGCAACGTCCAGCACGCCCGCAACCTCTTCGACCGCGCCGTCACGCTTTTGCCGCGCGTCGACCAGCTGTGGTACAAGTACGTCTACCTCGAAGAGCTGTTGCAGAACGTTCCCGGCGCGCGCCAGGTCTTCGAGCGCTGGATGCAATGGGAGCCCGACGACAAGGCGTGGCAGGCGTACATCAAGATGGAGGAGCGCTACGGCGAGCTCGACCGCGCGAGCGCCATCTACGAGCGCTGGATTGCCGTGCGCCCCGAGCCTCGCGTGTGGGTCAAGTGGGGCAAGTCCGAGGAGGAGCGGGGCAAGCTTGACAAGGCGCGCGAGGTCTTCCAGACCGCCCTCGAGTTTTACGGCGATGATGAGGAGCAGGTCGAGAAGGCGCAGGCCGTGTTCGGCGCTTTCGCGAAAATGGAGACGCGGTTAAAAGAGTACGAACGGGCGCGGACGATTTACAAGTTCGCGCTAAGTCGCATCGCTCGATCAAAGTCCGCGTCGTTGTACGCGGCTTACACTAAATTCGAGAAGCAGCACGGAACTCGCAACACCCTCGAGAGCACCGTGCTGGGCAAGCGGCGCATTCAGTACGAAGAGGAGCTCGCGCATGACGGCCGTAATTACGACGTATGGTTCGACTACGCGCGGTTGGAGGAGGGCGCGTGGCGGGACCTCAAAGACGAAGGCGCAACGACGGAGGAGGAGGAAGCCGCCGTGGTGCGCGTGCGGGAGGTGTACGAGCGGGCGGTCGCCCAGGTTCCACCAGGGAGCGAGAAGCGGCATTGGAGGAGGTATATCTTCCTGTGGCTGGATTATGCCTTGTTTGAGGAGATCGAGACGAAGGTGTGTCACTAATCCTTTTTTAGACTGGGGCTCTTATGCGCTTGCAGGACTACAGCCGTGCACGGCAGATTTACCAGGAGGCGGTCAAACTGGTCCCGCATAAACAGTTCACGTTTGCGAAACTGTGGCTCATGTTTGCCAAGTTTGAGATTCGGCGGTTAGATCTGCCGGCTGCACGAAAGCTGTTGGGTGCTGCGATCGGCATGTGTCCGAAGGAGGCGTTGTTCAAGGGCTACATCGAGCTCGAGGTGGAGGTGCGGTCTTTTGTCGGTTCGCGGCTGAGTTACTCAACAAAACGCTTCCAGCTTCGAGAATTCGACCGGGCACGGAAGCTCTATGAAAAGTATCTCGAGGTACATTTGAGTCGTATCTTTGCCGATTCTTGCTCACTTCGTCGCGTTCAGTTCGACTCCGGAAACTCTCCAGCCTGGATCAAGTTCGCCGAGCTCGAGTCCCAGCTGCAAGACTTTGCCCGCACGCGCGCGATCTTCGAGCTCGGCGTCTCGCAGTCCCCGCTCTCGATGCCTGAGCTGCTGTGGAAGGCGTATATCGACTTTGAGATCGAGGAGGGCGAGCGGGAGATCGCGCGCGGGCTGTACGAGCGGCTCATTCAGCTCAGCGGGCACGTCAAGGTCTGGATCTCGTACGCGCTGTTTGAGGCGGAGCCCATCCCCGTCCCGCGGGCGCTGCGGGAGGACGAGGAGGACGACGAGGAGGCGGATGTAAGGGTTGTGGAGGGCGATGCGAGTTTGGCACGTCAGGTGTTTGAGCGCGGGTATAAGGATATGAAGAGCAAGGGGCTCAAGAGTGAGGTACGCCCTGGGTTCCACCGAGCAGGACTGCGGGAATCGCTGATTTATTCCCTAGCGCGTGGCTCTACTGGAGGTGTGGAAGACGTTCGAGGAGAGCCACGGGTCAGCGGAGGACGTTGCCAAGGTGCAGGGGATGATGCCCATTGTGAGCAAGCGGCGGCACGTCGACACCGAGACGGGCCAGACCGTCGAAGGTATGCATCCCTTTCTCATCCTTCTCTCCGGATATCATCTGAGCGCCACACAGATTGGGATATGGTGTTTGCCGACGACGAGCGGGAGTCGAACCCGACGTCGTTCAAGTTCCTGCAGATGGCGCATGCATGGAAAAACGCGCAGGCTGGTGGTGGTGCGGCGCTTTCTGGCTTCACGGCAGCGACCGCGAAGGCCAGGGGGGACGACGGACGCAGCGATGTTGCGAGCTCGCACGGCGACGAATCTGATTGATACGAGACATGTACGATTATTATTGACAAATGAGGTGCATCGTGCATGCCACTGTAAAAAAGGGAATCTACTTGAACGTATGTGACTGGTTTCCGCCTTTTAGTTCACTATGCGCCTTTGGCGGCGCAGGGAAATCGCCGTAGAACGGTTTGTCTGTAAAATGATAAATTAGCTCGGTTCCGCTGTATGGTAAAACAAAAACCGTACCTTTGACTTGCTTTTGCTTCTTCTTTTTCTTGATCCGCATGTCCTCCCCGTTCGGAACGTCGTCGAGGATATTCGGCACAGCGCCAAAGTCAAACACCTCCGCGTCCCCGCTGGGCGTGTTGTGTTTCTCCTTCTTCGTTGCCTTGTTCGAACCCCCGTCCGGCTCTCCGTCCACCCCGGTATCCACCTTAGCCCGCTTGCGCTTCTTCTGACGCGCCTGCCCGACGACGACGATTGAGTCGTCGACGACCTCCACGACCTGCTTCGTCGTCCTTTGGGCGGCGGGGACGTAAGGTACCTCCACCTGCATGCCATGCGCCGGCTCGCCCGGGATCGAGTCTGCGGAGTCCGCAATGGCGACGGAATCAACCTGCGAGCGGAGCGTTGGAAAAAATTGAGTGCTACCGGCAATTGATGTTTACGCACCACGGGCATGGATGGGGCGATCACTAAGGCGCTGTGTATACGCGCAACCACCTCCTCGAAACGGGAAGCGAGCTGACCCAAAACGTCAGAACAGCAGGTTGAGCGGAAAGAAATGGAGGTACCTGCGTCGCTCCATTGGGTTTCGTGCCAAATAAGGAACTCGTCGACGTTGCCAACGCCGGGGTAGTCGTTTTCGCAGGCAGGGTAGCACCGAACAGCGCAGATTTGCCTGCCACGCGCGTCGTGTTGGGAGCTAAATATGGCTGGGTAAGAGTCGGCCACAGAGAAGTCGGGGAACAGCACAAACGTATGGACCACAAGTTCGTTGCGCCGGCCGCGGACACCTCATTCGGGACAGCCTCATCCACCTGCATCTCGGTTTCCGTTTCCGCAACGGGCGGTGGGTCGGCGTTGTCCGTAGGCTTGGTCAGATAACGCCGCAAACACGCGCGGATGGCCTCCAACAACTCCTTGGCGCGCCGTCGTACAACCGGCGGCACAGGCTGGAACATCTGCAGCAGCGCGGCCATGTCTGCGGGCGGACGCTCCGCCAGCTGGAACAGATAGTGATTCGGCAGCACGTATCTGGAACAATACATAAGTGAAGGCGCGAAGAAGAGAGCTAGCTACGCACCGTGTGCTCTCGTCCTCCGCACGCGAGATCCCGTCCCTCCATGCATGAACGCAGCGATACACCGCACGCTGCAGGGTCTCGGTGCCGAGGGGGGTCTCAGCGGCCGCAACGAGCCCGCCTTTATTCCACTTGCGCGCAAGCGTGTCCCACCCGCCGCTCCCGCCGCCTCGTTCCAGGTCATATACCTCCTTCTCGTACGTTCGCAGCGCCGTCTCCTCTGAGCGCGCGAGGGCCTGCCTTATCAGCGCCTGCTCCGGCACGACGGTGTTCGTTGTTTCTCGCGCTGGCGAGGAGGAGCGAGATTGTGATTGCGCGCGCGAAACCGCTCGGTCGAGGAGGGCGTTACGAAGATTGTCGTATATGAAGAGGAGGAAGTGGGTGTCCGAGCGGGCGTACTCCAGCATGTCTTCGGGAAGTGGTCTGTCGCATCTCAGTATCGTGCAAAATTTATTGGGGACTCTACCAACCGTATGCGCCAGTCCGCGAGCTGGTATCGTTTGTCTGGGACAAAGTCGCAGTACATCTCGAGCAGATTGGCGAGGCCATGGCGAGGAAATTCTAGCAATTTCGACGCGTGGAAGGTATCGAATAAGTTGACTATGTACAGATTGAAGTCTTGCTGCAACCACACTATGTCGCTTTCCGCGCCGTGAAAAACCTACAACGGGTCAGGAACTAGGCCTCACAGCAGGAAAAACACAGACCTTGACAATCGCCGGGTCCGTAAACACTTCGTTTAACGCCCCAGTAGCGAGCTCGGCCCTCAGTGCCAGCGTGTCAACTATCCAGTCCTGTGTCCGTGTGCTAATTTGCATCAAACAAACGATCCCCGCGTACGACCTATAGCTGTTGTGCTCCAGGTCGATCGCGATCTCTGGGGCTTGCCGCAGCGCGTCCGTCATAGCCTCGAGCGCTTCCGCGGTTGAAACCCAGGTAGCCGACGTGGACTGAAACGGTGTTGGTGCGATAGGCTCTGCGGTAACGAACATGCGCTGCGGGTACGAAATGTGCGCTATTTCATACCGATACGGATGATTCCTACGCTCAAATGTTAGCCGAGAGCGCGGTACCAGAGAGAAAGCACGCACACGATCGTATCCGCGTCAGAATCGCGAAATATGTGGCCTAGGGGTACTTGTGCGTTGTATTTATGGGATATCGCAGGAAACCATAGCTCGTCGCCGCTGTTGTTCACCTTGAACTTGAAGGCGAGCTGAGGTTTTGCGAGATTCGAGGCGTGTTGCACGACGGGGTCGAGCTGCCCCCTTTGAGCCGGAGTCTTTTTCGCAGTCTTGCGAAGCCCGGGAGCATCGTAGTTGATTGCTACGAGCGGGGCCTTCGTCCGCCCCAAGAATTGGTCCAAACATATGTCCTGCACCAGGTCAGACGGGGTCATGGAAATTTCTGGAATCGCGTACCGTCCGCTCCAGCAACTGATCCATAGAGTCTACAATAAGCGAGTGGAAGTCATCGACAACATCGTCTTGGCTTTGCAGCTTTGCCTTTCCCTTCCGCCGGCTCGACTGGGATGGGTCCGCGGTCGCAACTAGTGATAGTATGTTGTTTGTGAGCGATAATACGCGGGCGGAAAACGCGTCCAAGTCTTCTGCAAGGTCTGGATCTATTGAGCGGTGAAACGGGATGTCCGCGGGTAAACCGGCGGCACTGCGGGTCGCGGTAAGAGCTGCAGCCTGGACCTTGGAGTTGAATTCAAGGAACGAGGCAGACGAGAGGGCTGAGGACGATGCGTTCGAGTCGTCGTCCATGGTTGAAAGGTGAAGAAAAGTGCAGCTTCCGCAAAAAGCAGGGACAAGCAAAGCAACGCTTAGTGCCGAAAATGGAAGGTCCGGTAAAAACAGTCCCCTCGTGCATTAAAAAGAATAACACTACGGTGTCTAACTCATCGGTTTGTTTGCTACTGAAGTTTCTAATGAATCTTATTCAGGTCAACTTGAATTTGCACCTGGAGACGACACACAGCTCAGCGCTGGGCCCAAGGCCAGTCATCGCATAGGTGTCGCTCGGCGCTGAGTCATTTGTTCAGCGCAAAATACGCGGCAATAAACTGCGGGGGCAGTTCCTCTGTAAGCAGCTGACAATGAGTAAGCTTTGTAACAATTGTATGAGAGCACTCACCCTCCGTGCTATTTCACTTTCTGCGCAACCTTTTCAATGGCGTTACAGACCAAATCAACACCGTCACCGCTCCAGAACTGGCGCTCGTGTGAGCTGAGTTTGCCGAGCACGTAGTCGGCGAGGTTCATGGACGGGTGACGGCCGACCCCGACGCGCAGACGGTGAAAATCCTGCGAGCCGAGCGCGCTAATAACGCTCTTGAGACCGTTGTGGCCATTCGCGCTTCCGCCTAAGCGGTACTTGAGCATGCACGGTTCGTGCTCGGACGAATCCGAGATGACGATGAGCATGTCGGGCGTCAGACCGCGCTTGCGGCATGCTGCAGCAACGGAGGGCCCAGAGATGTTCATTAGGTGCTCTGCAGACCGAGGTGAGTTTCGTTTGGTCGTCCATTATTGAGACGTACTGGATTTGTACAGCGTCAGCGCAAGACGCGTCTGCCCCAGCGTGACGGTGCTTTCCCCCGAGAAACCGTCGCGTTCTGAGGACATACGGATCCCTGTGCGCATCGCGAGCTCGTCAATGATGAGTTGCCCGAGACTGAATGTGGTCAAGAAGACGCTGCAAAAGGGAGAGATGAAATACCTGTGGCGTGTGCCGGGATACGGTAAATTACCCAGGCCAGCAACGAGCAGTTTGGGTAAATTGGACATTTGCGATGGTGGTTCAGGTTCAAGAAAGATGAATCAGCCTGAATCAGCGCGACTCGACGCGTCCGCAAAAAGAGCGCGGGCCGAGTCTCCGGCTGCCGCTGCTCGATTCGGGCAACGCCCCTATCCAGCTGAGTGCGCCAGAATTTACAACAGCAGAGGACATGCATACAGAAAATCTGAACTGTTAACTGGGCCCTGGCTACATTAGCTAGATACATAACCTCAACCTCAACAGAATTCAACCCTACAATTATTTTCGGCCACAATCGAGTAATACCGAATAGCCCATCTGTTGAGCACACCCACAGTCACATATATTTGGGTTCCAGCTCGTGACACGCCCCGCTAGCTCTTTGGTCGGCAGCTGTGTGCGTTGTACCCGCACATACTGCAGCGCTGGCCTAGCATCGATCATCTCAAGCAGGCCCTGCTCGGTGCAGCGCCTTCCACAGTTGCGGAACTCGATGCTGTGCAGCGCTGGGGCAACAGCTCTCAGGGCCATGTTGGTCGGAGTCAGCACCATGAGAAGGAAGTCCCCCACATTACACTGCGACCCGCGGTGCAGACGTGCCTCTACAAAGAGTTCCCTCAACTGTGGCATCCGTTCCACGCAGTCGGCTACCTGCGACTGGTATATTGGGATGTACACAAGCTTTAGCGTACGCATCTGCGTGGCGCTGAGATACGCGGCGAACCGCTTCTGCGGCCATGAATCGAGGCGGAGGAGATAGTCGGCCGGCCGACTGAAGGCGGGTGGGTCGTCTTCGCCGCAGTCCTTTACCAAAAGGTGCTGCAGGTTGGGAGTACGGAGGAGGCTGAAGAAGATACCGATGCGTTCGTGGCGCCGCGGCATGTAGGTGCGGACGTCGTGGAAGTAAAGGGATAATGAATGCAGCGCGTCAGCTTGCGAAACGAGCTTCCGGCGCGGCTCGCGGTCCGTGACCGCTAGACGCAAGGTTCGGAGTTTCGGGGCGTCGAAAAGGAAGTAGAGCGCCTCGTCAGCGGTCAAGAACACACTCCCCGGCGCTTTCACGTCAGGCAGCAGGGTCAGCTCGGTGAGCTGGCGGTAGTCGAAAACACTGATGTGCGCGGCGTCAAAAGATATGTCGAGGGCTGCGAGATTGCGAAGGCGGGGTGCTCGGTCGAGGGGAAGCACGACTGTCGTGCTCTGCTCTGGCCCAGGAGCCTCTATTTTGAGGTGCTCGAGCTCGGGAAGGTACAGCGCGGGCGACCCAAGCGGGTGAAGGCAACTCGCTGGTGCACGCACTTCCAGACCGCGTAACTTCTTCGCGTGAGCAAGAACCACCTTCAGCAGCGATGGCAGGAAAGTGGTGGACTTGTCCTCCGCTGATTGCGCCAGAGATGCAGACAATAGGCGTGTGACGGAGCGACCCAACCACAGCGGGATAAGGTCGCAGAGTGGCTCGAGTGGGTGGCTGCAGCTGGTATTGACGGCGAGATTGGACCACAGTACAGAATTCGACAGGGATATGTCGCGCCAGCTGCGACACACCTGGGATACACTCAATGGTGCATCTGCGAGGCTTGGCTCCGGAGCGCCGGGGACAGATTTCTCGAAGATTATGTCCCACAGCTCAACAGGGAGGCTGCGTGCATGGCCGCGTCGGGCGACATCTTTGGGCAAGGCAAGTTGGATCTGGCCATGGGCCACCTGGTCTTCACAGTTAGTCGCGACGACGAGCGACGACATCCCATTCGCAGGACGACGGAAAGGTAACTCTGTGTATACAGATGAAGAGGGATATCAGAAAAGTGTGGGCGGATGTGGGCGCGGGCGTTTCTTTTGTGGTGATCGCTTGTTCACGCCTGTTCACGCCTTGCTGTCGCCCATCAAAAGTGTTCCTTACCTCCACTTGTTGGGAGTCGGTTAACCAGCCAGATTTCCGCTAACGGGTGTGAATCAGCTCACATTGACCCAGCGAGCCCGTGTTGACTGCACTTTTGTGCGGCGACTGTTCCCGTTGTGCGGCGTCCGGACCGAATATTTTGTCCGCTGAGCCGCTGCTCTGAACGCCGTTTCAGCCAAACGCCGTAGGATGTGATCCAAGTGTGCGTGCCGCGACGACTGGTTGAGATATAAAAGTCCGACTTCCCAGGAGAGATACCAGGCGCCGTCCTGCCAACTCTACGACCGTGAAGACCTCGAGCGGGACAAATCCGTGGTTTCATCTCCGGGTCAGCCTGGAGAAGTTGAACTCCGCCCGTCGTCCAAATTTACATGGTTGATCGGAGCAACCTTCGCGTCCCATTAAACATGTCACGGAAATCGAATTTTCATGGATTGGGAGCCTATTGGGCGGAGCTCGAGTCGATTGTTGAGGTTGAGAGCAAATGTGTCACGTAACGCATCACAGAGAACAACGTCCGGGATTGCCGTCGGCCCTCGGGACACAGCACCGAATAGACAGCTACTAGTACCTCCAATCCTATCACTCGGGCTAAGTTAAGTCTCGAGGTGTCGCGGGTGTTTACATGTTTTGGCAGTGTTTTGCGATAGATATCGGCTGGCCTCAAGGAAAAAATACAAGGAGGGGCGCACATAAATACCTATAACTATCTTGACCGTCTCGAGCCCCAAAGATCCCCCCCATCGCCCTCCTCCCCATTCCCATTCTGCCCGCCCTTCATCACGACATTGATATCCGCAATATCCCCCTTGAGGATCTTGGTAAGATGCACGAGCCCTGCCTGCTGCTCCGACAATATCTGAGTGGTCACAATCACATCAGCACAAGAGGCAAGTACCAGGCGAAGATGCGTACCTGAGCAATCCGCGCGAGCCCGTCCTCGTCCACGACCTTCCATTCCCCGCCTGGGGTGTGCTGCCCCTCGCGCGCCGCCCCAAGGGCCCCGACGAGCGCCCACAGCTCGCCGAGCTTCCCGCGCATGCGCCCGCCGCCCCCACCCCCGCTGCCGCGCACACCGATCTCCTCCCGCAGCGCCTCGAGCCACGCGCGCAGCTCCTCCTCCTCGGGGCGCATCCCCGACGAGCGCAGCGCGGGCACGAGGAGGTGCAGGTGCGCCGTGAGCGCAAGGAGGCGGTGCGTCAACTGCGTGTGCAGGGCGGCGGAGCGCGCGAGACGCGTGCTGTTCTGGTGCTGCGTCGAAGAGAGGGTTTCGAGGCGGGCATTCAGTTCCTGCGTTCAGAGGTCGTTAAGGCGCCGGATAAGTGAATATAAAGACACGCTTACCTTTAGTCGCTCCTGATGTGCCGCCGCCTGCTGCCCCTGGGCATCGACCCGCTGCCTCAAGTCGTCGAATCCGACCGCAATAGCAGGCACCAAGCTAATACATCGTCATGTACCGTGCGACACCGAGGACAAGGGCACGTACCACGTCGGATCCGGGTTCTCCCTCACGGCCTTGGCCCACAGTGCGTCATTCGTCGCGTTTGGTGGACGCCCATACAGGTTTACCTGATTGGGGTCGACGCGGTTGTAAAAGTAGTACTGACCGACATTAGTATAAGTTAAGGCCACTGAGACTTTTTGGATGGCACACCTGAAACTGACACTGCGGCGAGGAGGCGTTCCACGCAGCAGCAATGCCCTCGATTCGGGTTGTAAGCCGGGTAAACTGCGTCTGCGCGTCGGCCTGCTGCTGTGCGGGACCGCCTGGCCCGGAAGCGGCTGGGCGGAGGGTGCTTGCAGATAGCGTCGATACACCGAGCGGGTTCTGCTGCTGCTGGCCGAGCCCCAGCGAGCCACCGAGCGCGGGTTTGTTCGCATTATTATTGGCGGAGGCGCCAAAAATGTTGTTAGTGCTCGCACCGCCGAACAGCGGTGGCCGCTGCTGCTGCTGCTGGTTCTGATTTTGGCCAGATTGAGCGAAGAAATTGGGTTGTTGCTGGGTCGGCTGCTGGCCCAGCGCATTGGTACTTCCACCACCGAAGAGCGAGCTTCCGCCAGTGGGGTTAGTGTTGAGAGACGGAAGCGTCGGGGCCCCGGAAAGACCACCCGCTGGCCGCGACCCAAACAGCCCGCCCCCGGCATTGCTGTTTCCGAAAAGACCACCAGAATTGGGCTGCTGCGTCTGCGCACCCTGCTGTTGCTGCGAGTTCCCAAACAGACCACCTCCAGCAGGCTGGTTTTGCTGGGTGTTCCCAAAGAGTCCGCCTGCCGGCTGTTGTTGTTGTTGCGGTTGCTGCTGCTGCTGCTGGCCCCCGAACAGTCCACCACCACCTTGATTTGCGTTCGTTGACGCGCCACCAAATAGAGACGGAGCCTGCTGCTGCTGCGTGTTCGACTGCCCAAAGAGAGACGGGGTGTTCTGAGACGACCCAAAAAGACCGCCAGACTGCTGCTGCTGCTGCTGGGGCTGAGTAGTGCCACCAAAGAGACTGGGGGTCTGCTGCTGCTGCTGCTGAGGCTGACCGAATAATGACATGGTTCCGGACGCGGTGGTCGACGCGAGAAGCAAGGGCGTGTGTATTTGTCAGCACCCTCACGTGCAAGGAATTTCTTGACCTCCGACCACTACTGCACGAAGTTCTAGAGGCAAAGGCGCTCAGCTACGCGACTCGGCGTCCATGGAAGGAGTCTCTCCTTCGGGGCGGACAATTGACATTGAGCTCGGTGGCCAGGAGGTCATCACAATCGACCTTGACGTTCTCGACCCTGTGGACGAAGTCTTGGACCTTCTGGCGGACCCGCAATGCAAGGCAAAAGCATGGGTATGGACGGTAGTTGCCACGGAGTTTTGGCGAAGAGGCTCCCTTGAAGCGGCAGGGAAAGTGGCCAACACTGCTGTTCGAAGTAAGTCCCGCCGATTATGTTGAACCTTGCTTACTTTTGGGGGCTCAGTATTCAAGGAAAATGGTACCCACCAACTTCTCGGACCTATTTATTCGCTGCTTGCCAATATCAAGATTGCCAACGCGAGTAAAGCTCCCAAAGTGATCCTGTCCGACGCTCGTAACTACTGCCGTTTTCTGGTTACAAGGCAAATCTGAATTAGTGACCAGGGCAGGACATTGTCAAGGACCAACAGACCAAGGCGGATTTTTACAAGGAAGCCGCTATTGATCTCAACTTGGGGGCCTCAGTAGGCTTCGATGGACATTTAGCTTTTTTGACGCGAGGTTTGATCCTCAATCATTGCCGGCGTTCACCTCTAATGCTGGTAATTAGGCATACATCAACTGGCTACGCGGGGAATGACCGATGCCCTGGCTTCCTTCAACGGCGTTTTGGAACAAAAACCCACTAATTTGGTGGCCTTGATTGGCAAGGTAGGCCCTCGCGATTGATCAAACCCTTGATAAAACAAACGCGCTTTCCAGGGCCGGATACTGTACGCCCAACGGAATTTCCCTGAAGCGCTCAAGATTTTTCGACGTGTACTTGAACTGAATCCTGAATGTTTGCCTGATCCTCGCATCGGTATCGGCCTTTGCCTTTGGGCGTTGGGCCACAAGGCAAAGGCGAAAGCTGCTTGGCAACGGAGTCTCGACGTCGTATGCACCACCGTTTTGTTTCCTACGTTCGCACTCACTCGATGTACAGAATCCGAACGAGTGGCCAGCACAGCTGCTACTCGGTTTGGAGGCGATCAACGCCAGTAAAAATGACGCGAGTTCCGAGGCAGAACGGACGCAGTCGTATACGATGGGGACCAGGATGATCGAGCGTGCATTCAAAGCGAATCAAAAGAGCGCCGCCGCCGCCAACGCTCTGTGCGAGCTGTTCCTCCGGAAAGGCAGCCATGACCGGGTGTGTAGTCCGTCGTTGTCGTTTCCTCAATTTAATCGTCGCAGGCCTTGAAACTCGCGGAGCGGACGATCCAGTTCGCGGACACCCTTACCGTTCTCACCGAGGGCTACATTCGGGCCGGCCGAGTCTCGCATGCAGAGGGGTCCATCGCGCACGCGACGAAATACTACTCGGCCGCGACAGAAGGCCAGCCGAAGCACATCGTCGGAGCCATCGGGCTTGCTCAGATGCAAATGCAGAACGGTTTGTCTGTTCGCTGCGTACTATCCTAATCTCACCCTATGTTGTTTAGACGAAATGGCTGCCGCCATCCACACCCTTGACACACTCCTGCAGCCGCCGAATCCCCAGTCGTCCATGGAAGCGACGGTGATGCTTGCGTCTCTGCGGGCGTATCCCCGCCCGGGCGTGTCCAGCTCCGACGTCGCCCAGGAGCGGACGAAGGCGCGCGAGCTCTTCGACCGCATCACCAAGGTCCTTGAGGTCGAAGACGCGCGGACGAATGGGCACGGCCCGCGTCCGGTCTCGCGCAGCATCAGGAACGATGTGGACATGCACGCCGAGATCGCGCGCCTGTGGCAGGGGGAGAATCTCGACCGGGTGGGCAAGTCGCTCAAGGAAGCGCTGCGCATCAGCGAGGCCTCTGGGCAGCCCGATCCGCGGCTGCTGAACAACCTCGGGGCGCTGCAACATCTCGATGGCAAGTTCGCGGATGCGAGGGAGCTGTATGAGAGCGCGTTGACGGGCACCACAGGGTTGGCGTCAGAGGTCGCTGAGGCAATGTCGACATCGATCCTGTACAACCTCGCGCGCGTCTACGAGGAGGAGGGCCGCGAGGATATGGCGAAGGACGCCTATGAGAAGCTACTTCTGCGGCATCCGGAATATGTGGATGGTTCGTCTAGTGATCCCGTTCCAACCAGCTCGTTAATTGAACTCCACAGCCAAAATCCGACAAGCTCAGATGCTGGCGAACCTCAATCGCCACAATGACGCGCACGAACTCCTCAAGCAGTCCCTTGTCGCGCAGAATTCCAACCTCAACGTCCGGGCGTACTACACGTACTTCCTCATCCAGGCCAACCTCACCAAGCCCGCGAAGGACTTTGTGTTTGCGACGCTCAAGGACCACGACAAGCACGACGTATATTCATTATGCGCCGCTGCGTGGATCATCTACCAGCAGTCCCGGGAAAGCCGCGATACGAGTTCTAAAGGGATGGAGGAGCGGCGCCGGGGCTTCCAACGCTCTGCCGAGTTTTACGAGAAGGCGCTGCAGTTGGACCCGCTCTGCGCGTTTGCTGCGCAGGGTCTTTCCATCATCACGGCCGAGGATGCGCTCGGCGCGTTGAGTGGTGCCCCCGCTCCTGGTCCCAGCGGGGACGAGGCTCAGAAGCGGCTGAAGAACGCGCGCGAGGCGTTGGATGTCTTTGCGAAAGTGCGCGAGTCTATAAACGACGGGAGCGTCTACTTCAATATGGGGCACTGCTACTATGCTCGCGATGAGTTCGACCGGGCCATCGAAAGCGTTTGTTTCCCTATACACTTGCTTCGCTTCTCTTGCTGATAATTCTCTTCAAGTACGAAACAGCGTCGACCCGTTTCTACGCGGGACACAATGTCCCGGTTTTGCTGTGTCTCTGCCGATCGTGGTACGCCAAGGCGGCCAAAGATCAGTCGTTTCCCGCGATGAGCACTGCGCTGCGCTACGCCCAGCTTGTAGTCCTTTCTACATCGGAACTATGTCCCCATTCTCACACGTCTACCCAGGCTCTGCACATCCAACCGAACGATAAGGCGGTCATCTACAATATTGCCATGATCCAACAGAAATCGGCGGAGATGCTGTTCGGTCTGCCCACGAAGAGACGCACGCTCAAGGATCTGCAGCGGTCCATCGGCCTTGCCCTCAACGCGCAGAAGTGAGCCTCCGTCGGGGCACTTGGACATTTGAACCTCACAGCAGCTACTTTTCAGACTCTTTGCGTCCCTTGCCTCGGATAAAGCGCCGATGGTTCCGTACAGTCGCGAGATCGCTGACCAGCGCCGCAAGTACGGGGACAACATGCTGCGGAAGAGCGAGGAGCACCTGGCTACGCAGAAGCAGTACGAGGGCGAGGTGCAGGCGAAGCTCGATACGGCGCGGCAGAAACGGCAAGAGGAGAAAGACCGGCAGGGCGCTTTGGAGGTGCGCCGTATTCCTTGGCAGTGTTAATGGTTTGACTGACGGTTTACATTCAGCGGGAGCGGATGGAGGAGCTGCGGAGGGAGGCGGAGAAGTTGGCGGAGGAGCGGAGGCTGGCGCGCGAGCAGGCGCTGGAATGGACGAGGGAGGTGCGCATGGAGAGTGATGAAGAGAAGGAGCGGAAGCCGAAGAAGGCACGCAAGGCGAAGGCGGAGGGAAGCGGCGACGAGGCACCCGCAGAGCCCAAGAAGAAGCGGCGGGGCAAGCTAAAGCGTGCCGGCGGGGATCAAGAGGAGGGCGCGGAGGAGCCAGCGGCGGTCTTCAGCGATGAGGATGATGTGGAGCGACCGAAGAAGGTTCGTCATTCATGTTCTTAGTGCTCACTTGAGGCTCACTTGAGGCTCACTGTTGTTTGATAGCGGGTGACCAAGAAGCGAGTGATTCGGGACGATGATGATGAGGAGGTCGTAGGACCACGCAAAAAGCAATTGTACGTACCTGTCTCCAGCCTCCGTCCCTCTGCTAACGAGTTGACAGCAAGAGTAAGGAGATGTTGTCTGACACTGACGACGAGATGTCGTAGCATCGCTGCACTGCACTGTACTTACCACGCTATCGTTGTGTTTTTGTTTTGTATTGCTAGAATTCCAGTAGCATGGACAGTTTCCGATTAATAGGCTGGAGGGCAAGGTGTGCTCTTCCCTGATGCGTTAACAGAAGCCGAACCATTGGATTTGCCTCAGAAATACATTGGGTTACATGCGACGCGTGCGTACAGAGTACAGATCAGTTCAAAGTCGGAGCATAGTGTTACTCTGCCTTTTTCTTCTTCTCCTCCACCAATTCCACATTATCTGCCGGAATGCCCTTGAGCACACCGACTTCGTTCTCTATCATCTCAAGGATCTCGTCGCTGACGTCTCCCGACACAACAATCTCCTCCAGTCCCTGCGGGTTCTTCGTCACCGATGACCCCGTCGCAAACTTGGAGGAGAATTGCTTGGACGCCTTCTTGAGGTCGATACCGAACGCTTCAAGCCCGAAAACGGAGGTGATATGCTTTCGCTTGTTCCGCTCAATCCGCTTTATTATTATCTGGGACCCCAAGAGTAACGTTAAGGTGTGTGGAAATCGAGGGGCGACGTACCTGCGACGCCATCTTCTTCTTCAGCGCAGCATCCGCCTTGGCCTCTGCCTTGACCTCCTTCTTCGCCATGTCCTTCTCTAGCTTCTGCTGCGCCTCGAGGCTGAGCGTTCCGACCTTTGTCTGCAGCGCCTCTGCGCGAATGACCGTCAAGATCCTGCGGATGCGCACCGAAATCGGGTCGATCACCTTCAGAGTAGTATTTATCGAACAGATCCGGATGGTCTTCCTTCAGCCAGTCTTTACACCGTGTAAGACTTGCTCCGAACTCGCAGTACTCTGGGGGGTAGGTGCAGACTGCATAGAGAGATAATAATCAGCAAGCCGCATTTAATCGAGCGGGATCGTCGGAGAACCTGCGCAGTAAACGACAGTCACTGGCGGAACGGGTTCAGGTGGAGGAGGGGCATCCGGGTCTGCTGCTGCTGTTTCGGGTGCTGGTGGGGCTTGGCCTTTGCCTCCTTTGCCTTTGGGTGCCATCGTCGTCGGTCGCGAGTTGAGTCGCGTCACGCTCCATCGATCAAACCTCGTCACGGTCACGTGAGCAAAGTCGCGTTCTCTTCCCAACCTCTTCCAGCTGGACGATACGCGAACTCTTGATAGGTTTCATTCGCTTCCCCCTCCCCGGTCGTAAAACACTAAAACTGCGCGTGCCCATCTTAGCACCGATGCGGCCAGTCCAGAATCACACTCGCTACTGCCGCGTCCCACTCATCCTGGCATACTATCTGACATCGCACTGGGAAGTCGTCTGTCCCGCCCCGGATCTTCTGGATAGGCTCGTAACCGAAAGCGGCGTCAGCAGCTCGCTATAGCCTCACGGCTGGCCCGCTTTTCCAGGTGTCAAGATCTTTGTTAAAATCTGCGGATTGCGGATTTCATGTCTCAACCTGACGTCCCCTCCATTCGACAGAGGTCCGATGATTTGTTCCCGGTCTACAGCTTTTCTCCCTCGTCTCCCGAATTTGTCTCGAAGTTCAAGCTGAATTACTACCTGACATCTTTCGTTAACAGTATAGGACAACTTATGGACTCGGTCAATCTACAACTACTTACATCCTGGACGAGTGCCATTCAATAATTCGGTTATCACTCAAGGGCCGCGAGGATACCCCTTTACTGTCCCGGATGTTCAGCGTGCCGATGTTAAAGCTGTTGAAACCGTACCGAAAACCTGCTCTCGAAACGTTGACAACCTCGCGGACCCGTCTGGGGAAAATTCAGAAACCCTTTGGGTGGCTGAATCCAATAAACTCCATAAAAGCTGTCAAGGTCCCGCTCTTGTCCCGTTCCTCGAGGATAACACGTCCATCTGGCATCAATCGCATCACCAGTACCTCAATTGGGAAAAGGCTGTGTTCGTGCGGGGCTTAAGAGACGCGACCACCACGGAGATGGCCGCCACAATAATCATGGACTCGGAAGCTGCACCCCCTTCGTATACTCCTGCTGAGAAACAGCGCCCTCTTGTTGATGCCCCGGGCGCGCCTCCAGCTTACTCAATTCCTGAAGCATTCAGCATTGTCGGCAAGGCCACCAAGCCGTTCGTCAATGCAGCCCAGATCAAGGACCATCTCGCGCTCCTGAATGCCTTTGCGGAGCTGAAGCTCTCGGTTGAAGGCATGACAGATGATTCAGCGATACCCTATCTCCCCTCCGACAAGGAAGCTCGTTGGGCGTGGTTCACCGGGCTCGCAGTCGAACGGTTGGGCAGTGATTCTACGTGGGTCCACCAGTTCTGATAACATCTCGACAGATTTGAGAGATGGTGTAAGGCATTGGTGCTGTCGCACTCGGAGAAGGGGCTCACGACGATATTGCCCCCGGTCGATGTGCTTATGGTGGGTTCGTAACTGAGATGACGCAGCGAGTGCTTACCGTGGTAGGTATGGCATGCATATATGCTGAACCCCGGGTTAGTGCATTCGTCTGCCACTGAACCCTAATTGAGATCCGCCTGCAGATGGTATGCAGAAGATGGAGTGCGCATCGAAGCGCTCAAAGGGCTCCACCAGGCCGGGAAGGCGCTCAATACTGCGACACTGGTGGGTTCAACGTGTCCAAGACATACGAACACTGTTCATCTGAAAAACAGGGCGAACTCGGAGGACTCCTCGCTGCTAAGCCCTCCGAGCAGCGCATGGAGAACTGGGTCCAAATGACCACCACCCCCTTTGACCCTTTAGAATCTGTGACACAAATGCTGACCAGGGAGATCGCCTGCCCGAAGTGCCGCGCCGTGGTTTACGTCCGTTCGTGATCCCTCTTTCGTTTTGTCTCGAGCTCTCTAACTTCGTTGCAGCCTACATGACCGAGAATGACACCGGATATCTGCAGCAATCCTTCTCAGCCAAGTGCAGTCGTGCGAAATGCGACCTCGAGATAAAGCGCGATACATTGGCGCTGCGCAAGCTTGCGAACGATCTGGCGAAGCAGGTCAAGGGCAAGAATGTTTCGGAGCTCCTTGCGTTAGTAACCCACCGTCTTTCATGTATGTGCCGTGTCTCATTTGCTCCAGCGGAACTGTACACACGCCGACGAATCCGTTGGATACGAGTCGTGGAGAAACCGTCAAAGCTAATATGCTGAGCTCCTACACCCTGCGACGGCCCGCTGGGTCGAAGCCCGGGACTGTGGTATCGGATGAGGCGTACGCCGATTTCCTCATGGACCGGGCAAAGTACAGCTTGGCTAAGCTCAGCTCCGTTTTGGCCATGAAGATGAAAGGACAAGGCGGGAAACTGTCCGTGTTTACTTCTTTGTCTATTTGCATCCTTGCTAATCCAATTTATTATTAGGATTGGGAGAATCATGAGCGCATACGTCGACGATAAGATATTTTCTGTTGAACTCATCGGCGCTGTGGGTCATTTAGTCATTTCTTGAAATCATACTCGATTTTTACCATCTTGGCCAGGTCCTGCGTCAAGGATCTTTTGCCAAGAAGATGTACGACCTTGGGTGGACAAAGGCCGGGTATTTTGACAACGCTGAGGATGAAATTGCGCTTCACCACGCCATCGCGAGATACCACGCGTGGGTTTCTCTGTAATCTTTGACCTCGACTAGAGCTGACACGCCGGCAGGTTCCTGGACCTCATGGCCTCGTCGTTAGCCTCGTTCTTTGTCCCAACTCTAGACATTGACCTCGCATGGCACACTCACCAACTCATGGCCAGTAATGTTTTCTGACTCTGTCAAACATCCTCCGACTAGGTTTCCGCAGTACTCACGAGACACCATGAAATACGTCGGACGATTCATCGACCAGTAAGTTCGTGCTCGAATATATTTTCCCTCGTACTCAACACTCGCCAGCGATGACAAAGTCGAAGAGTCGCACCTCGCCTCCTCCTTCGACCTCACCTGCCGGGCCTGGAAGAACCGCTTCGGCGTGCAGTACACGCACTGCGGGTGCCCCCTCCCGGGCGAGACGATCGGGCAGCGGCTCTCGCGCCTCGTCGGGCACGGCACGAACCCCTCGTACCTCATCCCCCCGGACCGCGACGACCTCCTCGCCGCGACGCACCCGAGCGACCACAACGCCGTCTTCGCGTTCCACCACAAGGCCGCGAGCGAGGCCGCGCAGCGCCGGCGGCGCGAGAAGATCGCGAAGCGCACGCAGCGCGACCTCGACGCGGCGGCGGCGGGGAAGCTCAACGGCCGGCGCAGCGTCGACCACGATCCGGCATTCCTGGTCGCGGTCCCGATGTACTATACCCCCGGCGTGTTCGCAGGCTCCGGCAGCGTTATCTATGGCGGGGCCGGGATTGGCGGGTGTGCGGCGGTGAGTGGTCTTTGTGTGCTGTACAGTTTGTGATTGCTAATCTTGCGGGCTTACTTAGGGCGCCGGCGCATGCGGTGCTGGAGGATCCGCGTGTGGAAACGGGGGTGGATGTGGTGTGTCTTCTCGCTGAGCCAATTTCTTTTATCCCAGCTAACTGGTTTCAGGAGGAGGTGGATGTGGTGGAGGAGGTGGATGCGGAGGAGGCGGTGGATGTGGGGGTACGTTTTTCCCCTCTCGCTGGGTTTTACCATGCTGACGGACACGCAGGGGGCGGAGGATGTGGCGGCGGGGGTGGAAACTGATGATCATCGAGTTCGCTCTGATTGCACTATTCACACCGCAGGATCGCGCGTAAAAGGCCGCCTGAAGTTTCATTTTTATTTCAAATATCGTGGTACAAAAAAAATACCTATTTATGTACCTCGATATCAAGTGAAAAAACCTCATTGAAAGGCGGCCCAATATGGCGCAAAATTAAGTGCAAAAAGGGGTCCATCATCTGTTGAATAATCAGACAGTGGTTAAGCGGCCCATTTCCGCCCTTATTTTCGCGGATATAAGGGCGGCGAATATAAGTGAACTTATTTTGTAACTTAATATTACCTAAAATACGCTGACAATTACATGCCAAGATATTGCGGATATCAGGGCCGAAAAAAACCGGCCCGATATCTGCCATATCACGCTCCTTTTTAACCATCGGCGGATGATCCACCGACGGTCGGCGGATCATCCACCGACCATCCACCGACGGTCGCGCACCCATCCGACGCTCATCCAAGTGGTAACAAAATGAATATTATAAGCTTCAGAAAAGTACACTAACTGGTAGAGAGATCTAAAACAACACAACGGCCACCGTAGAAGTTGAATCGAGCATAGTGAGACGATATATCATGAAGTGGGACAGTATCTAGAATATCAGTCATCTTCGATGAGTACGTATAAGCAGGAAACAATGGCCTATAACGCGCAAACGGATCTCGCATCCCCACTTCCAATGGTGCTTGGCGCCGAATCTCAAATTTCACCTCCTCTCCTACAGATAGTATTCGCTGAATGCTCCCAGGAATGACCTCACGAGAGTTGCGCGAATAATAGAGCACGAGACTGTTGCCCAGGTGCGTACTCGCGCGAGAGAACGTGATGCCGTGTCGTCTGTACTGTGCGCGCTCGCCCTCTGATGCGAGCGGAGGGGAATCCGTCGGCGCATTGTACGCTGGAAAAGTCTTCTCGAAGAGAGTCTTCAACTCTCGGAAGACTGCAGGACAGTCGGGCCGGCGCAACCATCGGCGTATACTTGCTCCACGCATGAACGATCTAGAGAGCGTGGCTTCGAGCTCCCCGCCGATATGACTGTTAGTGTTGATTCTTTCGAGAAACCCGATGACGCGTTCAAAGGGAAAAGTCCACCACGAGATAACAGGCCCGAAGAGAATGAGAAAATCGAAGATGTGGAAAGCCATGTGGACGTTTGGCCGCATAGCATGGGAACGAGTGTGGGGATGGATATCTGGAAGGCCGTCCACCCAGCACTTGAGGAGGTTACGGTATTTGGTAGCGCGTTCCCGGGTCATGGTATACCGACAGACAAGGATGACGGCCGTGAACAGCGCCATTGTGTGGTCCAGCATCTGGAGCATTCGCAGCGGTTGTGTCGATGGGTCATGATCACCCCAAATGAGGATAAGAGCGATGGGTAGATAGATGGTGGCGAGCACTCGCCATTCGGCGGCCTTGATTGTTCCCGCATTGCTATCGCCGTAATTGTGAGGGACTGAGCCCACCCACCCAGGCGTGACAGTTTGTGCAATGACGCGCTGAATGAAGTGGATGTTTGAGAGATTGATGGAGCGGGGGATGTACGTGTCGCTGCTGGAAGGCTTGGTGCGACGCTAAGGGCGATCAATCAGCATGTAATAATCGACAAAACTCCTTTACTCACCCAGGTCAGAAGCTGGTCGCAGCAAAGCTTCTTCGACGCAATGCGCTCTGGCGTCATGTCCAGTCCGAGCGAAAAGATGACCCAGCGAAGCGGCTGGAGGTTGTTCTTCATCAAATTATTGTGCATCTGCGCCTCAGTGACAGCTGGAACGAATTTTGGATCGGGAGCGTCGGGCATCAACTCATCCTCGTCAAGTTCAGCGTCCGACTCGTCATCATCGTCCTCTTCGAGCAAGGGTTGGACGAGTTTAGTCTGGATGGTGCGAATCATGGGCAGCTCCCTCGCTTCGTTCTTCAAGCGAGCCGAAGGATGGCATTGCTCTGGGGTATACTCCAACCAATCCTGCTCAAACGCGGCACCCATCGTCTCCTTACGTTTGGCCAGCTTGGTATCTATTCGCAGCACTCGACGTGAATGATGATGGACAAGGCCCTCGAAGATACAGTGCATTGAATCGACAACAGCCATGCGAGTGGGGTCCCAGTATGGAAGACGCCAGAACTCGGACCACCGAACACCGTACCTGGCAAAGATCGCGTCGCGGGCAGCCTGTGACGGTGCATCTCGGTACGCATACGCTTGAGCTCGCAGAACCGCAATGTCTCGTCGCGTCCAGCCCTCAAAGTCCGTTCTATACATCGTCTTGACACCATGACATTCGCAGATCGAGCAGTAATTGTGCGAGTTTGCAGCTGCGAGACCTGTGGCCTTTCGCGTAGCGGGTAAATCGTTGACGTTGATTACAAGTGCGATGTCGACAGAACGACCAGAGCGATGGAGGGCAGTGCGGGAAAGCCGGAAGCCTCGCTCCCATCCCAAGACAAACTTGTCGATGAGAGGGCGGAAGTAGTTGTCGATCTGGTCGTAATTAGGCTCTTGAGGACCCAAGATGATGCTCAGCCACATGAACTCTGGGCGATAACGAATATCTTCGCTGAGGTTGAGATTTACGACAGCCAGGATGCCGATGGAATTGTGATTGCCTCGTTTCCTTGTCCCATCCGGATTGAAGAAGTCGAGCATAACCTCGAAAGCGAGCCGGAGCCGACCATCCCTCTGTATGAAAAGCTTGTCGGGAACAGGGCCCTTGAAGCTGCGGAGAAACGCGGCCTCAAAGACGTTGTTCACTCGCTCTTCGGAGACGGGCGCGGGGGGGTCCTTCGAAAGAGCCTCGCGAACCGCCGCCAAGGCATCATCGCAAGCTGCCTCGCACATTCGTTCGACTTCAGCGTCAGAAAGCATAGCCGCAATGTAATCGACGAAGGAGGTGAATACGAATGGCTTGATGGGCCGTAATTTTCCTTGGCGCAGCTCAAGGAGAGGAGTTCCGCATGCGGTGCGATCGCCACGGGCAGGATATATCCAGCCTTGGCATAATTCGGGGTAGGAGGCGTCGCCCGTGAGCCGATTCTCCGTTGCTGGGTGTGTGTGATGGCAGGACGGACAAGTCGCGTAGATGGTGGTGGCAGGATCGATCTTAAATCTTCGCAGTGCAGCTTCCAAGGACGTAGGCAGTTGTTTAAGAACGTGCTCGTGCGTCGCACTCGCCTGCTTATTTCCACCCGAACATGCGGACATCGTCGTTTGAATTATCATATTAACGAAGGCAAGGATGAAGTCGGTAGATACGGTGCTGACGCCGATGACGACGTTGCAGATCACCGCAAGAAGAATGGAAAGTTGAGCGACGAGGCTGTACTTGGCGATAGGATTCTCGAAGTGATGCTCTAAAGGTCGTTCAGTGAGAAAAAGTAAAAGGCAGTTGGTCAGAAACGACATACCAGCGTCGTGAGGAACTTCATTCGACGGCGGGGGAAGGAGAAGGCCGACAACATCGACGACCGAGTCCAGGACCGTGGCTTCTTCTTTCACACTCTGCAACAGCGCCTGAAGCCTCTGATCCTCGTCAAGGCTGCGAGATTTCCTCCTCCCAGACTTTCGCGTTCCAAGACTGGGCGGCGTGATACTGGAGAGAAGCCTGCCTGCCTCAATTACAACGGAGGTCGCGACCTCGAGAGCGGCGGTCATTGAGATAACCGTTGCAGGACTGGCCTGTAGCGCGCGTTGCAAATCGAGTTCTGTTTGCGCGTCGCGAATTCGCTGCAGCACGTCTCGCAAAAGAACTTGGTCATTCTCCCGCGCCTGCATCGCACCTGGCCGGAGCGGCAGCGTGTGAGCCTCAGCGATAGCTTGACAGCTCTGGAGAGCCTGCGCGGCCGACATTGGTGTAAATGCCGTTGGAACCTCCGGTGCGTCAGATTGAAAGTCTTCGCGCGAGCTGAAGAGTTTCGAGTGGATCTGGTCATGAGGAGGAGCGCCATCGTCCACAACAACCAGGCCAGTAAGAAGGCTGGCAAGCCTTTCTAGCTCAGCGTCCGCGTCGTCCGCCTGTGGCTCCACAACCGCTGGCATAATCTCGTCCTCGTCCACCGCCAGCTGGG
Organism: Mycena vitilis; assembly: GCA_029203975.1. Classification (NCBI taxonomy): domain Eukaryota; kingdom Fungi; phylum Basidiomycota; class Agaricomycetes; order Agaricales; family Mycenaceae; genus Mycena; species Mycena vitilis. Next base: position 201,327 of record JARGYF010000109.1, read on the forward strand.
CGAATGTGTCGGCCAAGTCCACAGCCTCGAGCTCCACGACGGCATCGCGCTCAATAGCAGGGGAAGCAACTTGCCGCTCCAAATGGGCAACGATTTCAGCATTGTGTATCACCCGCATAGATTTGGGGACACGATGAAGGCGATTGCCGTTCAAGGGGCATTGCTGGCATGAATACGTGGGGGCAGGCATTTCGTCGACGGCAGACGTCTGACGATTGGGCCGAGTGAGCGAGTACTGGATGGATTCTTCTTATATCTGACGGAGTACAAGGCAACCAAGGCAACCTGAGTCTCTATTGTACTCCGTATCCCCGTTTTGACATAATTACATCCAGAATATCACGAGTACTAGTACATAGGCAACAACGTGGAGCCAGTTGCCACTGATGTGCGCCTCCAGAAGAAAGAGCGTGACGAGGAGTTGTACCGGAATCTGAGGCAAAAAGTGCCCTGCGAAAATCATCAGAATGGGACCAGGGACCGAGCGAGGCGCAGGAGACTTACCGCGAGCCGCGGCCGTGGGGGTGGGATCGGGAACGACCGCCGGAGCTTCATCGGGAGAAATGCTGCAGATGGGGCAGATATCGCAATTGCGACAGAGGTCCGGAAAGTCTGAAGAGAATGAATTTCAGGAACAGAAATTCAGAATCGAGACTTACCGGGGGCAGAGCAGGCGGTCTTGAAAGTTTTGCTGGACTGGTATGATGCTGTCCTGGAGGACGGGCGGGAGCAAGATTGGTGGTGGTGGTGATTTGCGCAGCAGCAGTCCATCGTTTGAAGGATACGAAAAAGAAAACAAGTTCAGGGGACTTTTAAGAGCTACAAATCATTAGAAAGAGTACAATGGAACCGAAAGATGACCAACGTTAACGGAGAAGACGCGACAATAAGAGATGCGGCGATCCCAAAAAACAATAAACCTGGTAGCACCATCGGCAGCATGAAACAATAAGCCCTGGTGCGACGAGGCGACGGCGCGTGGAGCACGCTCTGCCGACGGCAAACGTCCTGCAGGAGCATCATAGACCCTGCGGCCATGAGACGCCAGTGCGAAAAACAATAAGCCCTGGTAGCGCCGTCGGCGATGGGGCTTGGATGGGGCGCCGGCGCGTGGAGGATGCTCTGCTGACGGCAAACGTCCTGCAGGAGCATATGAGAGCAAGCGGTGTCGACGGCAAACGTCTGACACCGCCGTGCGCTGGATGGGCGGGCGGGACTTGGTGGTGGTGGGTCGACTTGGCGATGTGGTGGTGGGTCCACGGGCACAGCCTCCATCATCCATCATCCATCATCCATCATCCATCACCTGTCATCCTTCCCATCTCTCACCACAAGTCCCTCCTCGCCGCTCATGGACCCTGCTCACAGACGTCTGCCGTCGTGAGCTCGGCCCTTGCAGCTTCCTCCTCACAGACGTCTGCCGTCGTGAGCTCGGTCCTTGCGGCTTCTTGTCTTCCTCACTCGCCCTTCAAGCGAGTCATAGTCCGCTGACTTGCACAGTGCTCACGGACGTCTGCCGTCGTGAGCTCAGTGTCTGGCGGACATCTGCCGCTGTGATATCTGTACCCGACTGCGATACTCGCTGCCATGACATCGCTCGCAGATCTCGGCTTTGGCTACTCTTTTGTCCTCGCTCTTATTGTTTTTCGTCTGCCTCGAGCCAAGTCTCTTTTAAGCCGCTCCGATTCTTGAACCCCTCTCCATGCAGCGCTCAACTTCGCACATCCACGGCTCGATATCCCTCCCCACCTCACCGAAACTCCTCAGCGACCCTTACAAGTATGATTATTTTAGGAGGCGCACAAAATCTACAAGGGTGTGTATTCTCGTACCACATCTCTGTCACCCGCTAAAATACGTCCTTCAGTCGTCCACCGTATGTCCCGATGCAGCGTCTCCTCCGAGTGCAAAACGACTGGAGCGTCTTGTTTCCGAGCTTGAAAACATCCGGCTTTCTGAGGTACGCGTACGTATCGTTGGTCTTCCTTTTTTTTGTTTGTCCTAATCCTACTTCAGGCTCCCTCGAAAGCTTCTTTGCATTCCCAGCCTTCGCTATCCCGGTCTTCAGGCCAGCCGTCGCTATCTCATCCTTCGACATCTCGTTCTTCTGTGCCCTCAAAATCTGCGTCGAGTTCTGTGCAATCAACCCCACCTCGTATTCGCAAACGTAAATCGCGCTACCAATCGTTGCAAAAACCACATTCAACGGTCCGTATTCAAGAAACATAGCACGCATTCTCATTTTGAGACTGGAACGGTTTCAGGCTCGTTGCCCTCACGGCTTCAGGCGATCCATTGCTTCTCCTCGCGACTTCAAGCGATGCGTCCCCGGCTTCAAGCATGCATGTCCTCATGTTAACGCGCAGGCTCGTTGCCCTCACGGCTTCAAGCGATCCCTTTCTCCTGGCTCGTTCAAGCGATCCCATCACAGCTTCAAGCCTGTATGCCCTCATGGTTACTCGCAGGCGGCGTGCGATATACATGCTCCTGCTCAATCCACGCCTGCCCGTCTTCCTGTAAGTGTTTCTATCCTTTTATAGTGTGTCTACATGTGCTCAGTCAAGCTTCTAGCGTTACGAAGATTCAATATTTGCCAAGACAGCTAAATTATTCATGTGATAGTTTACAGTGCCTGTGTACTATCGCTACAGATTAGAACGATTTTTTTTGCTACCTAGACCCAGTGTGAATGAGCCTTTTCCAATCGGCACCTTGTTTCCGATGCGTGATGGATCCACCTTCTCATCCACAACCATCTGAGACGTTTGCCGTCGGGATGACTTGGGCTCCGGCGCCTCTCAGCACTCTCGCGCTCTGTCGGTAGACGACTCCCCTTCCCCTAGATCTTTGCCGTTGAGGGGAATCTTCATTTGTCGCTCGATCAGAGGATTCAATATTGCCAGGAATGCTGGATTATCTACGTGATAGTATACAGTGTCTATGTAATATTGATACAGACTATAACGATTTTTTTTGACTACGCAGACCAGCGATGAGTGAGCTTGTCTGAAAATCGGCGCCTTGAAATGTTTCAATTTGGATGCCGAGCGATGCCGCCGGGGATGAGTGATGGATGATCGCATCAACACGAGGCGTGATGGATCTGCCATCTCTCATCCCACCACCATCTCAGACGTTTGCCGTCGAGATGCTTTGGGCTCAGGCGCGTCTCAGCACTGTTATACTCTGTCGATCGGCGACTCTCCTGCCCCTCAAACGTTTGCCGTTGAGGGGAATAGAGTGCTTTGCCAATCTCGGTCTACGACTCTCATTTCACCATCCATCGAGCGGAATAGGGCGCTTTGGCCACCTTCGTTCCATGTGTATTTAACTACATGTGCAAAAATCTCTTCCAAGCCAGCTGTTCTCCCGCTTTGTCGTATACGAACGCCATCGCCGCAAATACCACTATATACCAGAAAAGAGAGGTGCAGATCGCACCAACTTGGGCTGCAAAACGACGCGTGTTCTTCGCCGTCTGGTGATATACAAAGATGTCGTTGGCGCCACTCATATCGCACGACTTGGCTGCGAAGATGGTGGGAACGCCCGCAATATCCGATGCCTGTAATCACTGAGTCGGCGTACCCGTGGTCGAGTCGAATACTCACCGCCACTGTCTGAACATATTCATCGGGGTCAACTCGCAGCTCGGCGAGCAGCTTGCCAGCGCGACGGCTGCGCACGTAGACTATTCCATGGTCGCTACTACTCACAATGACCCGACCCGAATCCACAAGCGCCACCTGGCGAATACGGCGGCGCTTTTTGACAGGAACAGGAAAGCTGTTCAGCAGCTCGCGATTGTTTCCGTTCAGGCGATAGAGATGGACGCCGGTGGATGGATCATCAATGCACATAATACTCTTGCGGTGGTCCACTGCGACCGCGGAGCTGGAATAAGCACGACGATCAGCTTCATCGTCGATCAAAAGTTAACACCAACGTACATTTTGCAACCAAGATTCCACGCTTCAGCGGCGGTGGAAACGACCAATCCACGAACTGTGTATCTGCGAGTTGGTAAGCATCGTTTCGCGTGGACACGATCAAAAAAAACTGACACAAGTCCACAGTGGACTCCGAAGACGAGCAGCTCGCGCTCGTTTCCGTGCATCTCCCCAAATGCAACGGCACCGGGAGTGCATTTAGCGATCTGCCCCATCAGCACCTCCTTCAGAATCATCTTCGCATTCAAGGTGAAAGTCTGGAATACCCCGCCGCGATGGCAAGCAGCGAGGCGGTTAGTCGTTTCGTCGAACGCAATGCCTGTTATCTCGGCCGCATCGTTCATTTGGCGACACCACACTTCTTTGAAGCGAGCTGTTTTGCCGTCCTTGGTGTCCTGAATTAAACCATGTCAGAGAGGCGCGCCGTTTAGTAGTCAAGCGCGAACACACCACGTCGTCTTGCTGCCAGCAAACCAGATAACCGGCCTGAGTACCGTATACGAGTGCCTCGCAAACATCGTCGTCGCGCTTAATCCACCGCAAGCATGTCGTGGCGCCACGGATATCCGGAGATGCTGGAACTTGAGCGATGCTGCGAAATGTCGCGAAGTCCCAAACTTTGGTGCCATCAGTGCCTAGAAGTATTTCCGGTTAGCGTCAGGAGGAGGAGGTTGGGAAGGGAACGCGACCTCCGCTGGCTACAAAATTGCCGTCGTCGCGCGCGCAGAGGGCTAAAACAGCACCAGAATGGCCCACAAGCTTGCCCTGAAGGCGATAGTCGATCTTGGTCTCTGCTGGGTGGTTCTCCATTTTTTTTTTTGCGAAACACAAGGTGAGCACATCTCCGTTATAACGGGTCGTTGACTCACGCCGTTGACTCAGGTCGTTAGCAGAAAACAATGAACTTCTGCATACAATTAACACAAAAGGCTCGCGTACGAGCCGAGAACAATTGCACCTCCCGCTCAATGGGGTTATAAGCTGCACCCGAACTCGTCTTGTACTCCGCACTCGCCGAAGGCGCCTTGTACTCCACACTCCGAACGCGCCTTGTACTTCACACTCATGCCCTCCATGCCCTTCATGCCGCCTACCGCAAGCTTCGTCGCCGAGGTGGCGGAACCTCCTCCACCTCTCATCGTTCCCCTCGCGCACACCGACTTTGTCAAGCCGGTGTTCCCATCGCTCCTGATGCATGAGGATCTTGGCGACAACCCCATCGCGCCCAAGAACCAAGCGCCCAAGAACCAAGCGCCCAAGACCAACGTGTCGAAGAAGATGGTCAGCTTCCTACGCCCATCGAGACCGAGAACGAGCAGCAGGGATTACGAGGACCTCACCCTCTCCCAAATCTCGCTCGTTGTCCCTGTTGGTGGCGCTTCTCACTGGGTGCAAGGCATCATTTCCGGGCCCCGGAAAAGGGGCGGAAAGTGGACGGAAATACATATTTTCCTGCTTATTTCCGTCTTATTTCCGGGGCCCGGAAATAGTGCGGATAGTTTGTATTTTCTGTACATTTCCTCCTTATTTCCGGGGCCCGGAAATAATGTATTTCCGCAAAATTTCCTGAAAAAGTCCTGACTATTTCCAGGGTCCGGAAAGTTTGAATTTCCGGGGCCCGGAAATAGTACGGAAATCAGTAACCAAACATTCTAAATAAGGAAATAAACTCATCAATCTCCGGTCATATGACCCTACCTACTGGGATTTTCAACCCAATTATAGCAATTATAAATAACCAGTACAGGAAGTTGTTGGCAAGGAAAACAGTATGCTTGTAGAGGCCACTCTCTTTCAAGTCAAATTTGTAGCCACCATGAGCAATGATATGGTAGATGTTTAGCAAAGCTTTTGAGTTTATCTTCTTCTGGTTGACTCTTGCTTCTCTTCTATAGCTCTTGTGTTTTACAGTTAGCTCTTCAAGATCTGTCATGTATCAAATAGAACTTGGAGTAGCCTGGACCTGTACAACTTGTTTCAAAGTCACATAACCTTATAAGTGACACCAGAGAAACACTGTTCTTACTGATGTTAAAGGCAAAAAGGCAGTAATGAATGATTTTGCCACAAATAAAATAAACGACACCTGAGGGGATTGAACGTTGAACCCTGGACAGGTCACCTGATCACGGTCCGGAGCTTTCCGGAGCTTCTGTCGAATCAAGTTTTCATTCGACAGAAGCTCCGGGCCGGATGATCATGTGATTATTATTATTATTTTCTTCTTTCTTCTTTTCTTTTTCCTTTCTTTTCTTCTGCTTTCTTTTCTCTTTGCTCTTCTACAGGAATGTCTTTCAATTGTTCATTGTTATGCTCTACAAATCAATGAAGCAAAATCACCAAAACAAAATGAATCACATGACCCCATTTTGGACTTGAAATTTGTGAGCACAATTGTGGTGCTCACAAATTTTGAGTCCAGGTCTGGCGCATGGCGAACTTGTTCGCCACGCACGTGACTCTTTCCCACGGTCTGTGGTTCAATCCTCTCAGGAAGCAATGTTTTTTTTTGCCCAGTATGATAAATCCTGTAACTTGCTTTACATCTCTTTTTGATTCTGCAACATCCTATGCAGAAAGAAAAATGCAAATGCAGTTCAGAGATGTGTGAGATTGAAAACCAACAGCCTTATATCTCTTCTTGGTTCCATACAGAAATCAGAGATGTGTGAGATCTAGAGCCAATAGAAATTTCAATGAAGTGTTAACTCATGTTCTTCTTTGTTATAATGTGCTTGTCTGCTGAATTTTCAGTCTACCCGCTGATAAATAGTATTGCCTCTAACTGAGGTCAACAAAATGTAGATTGCAAGGAGCACCTACTACCTGAATTATGGAGGCTATTGGTTCAAAGGCATCAACATCACTTGATCTGATAGACTGCATCAAACATTACTAGTTCTGGAAGGTTTGGCTATTTCCTTTAATGGAAGGTGTAAGGCCCACGGACCCGGTGCGGGACACCGGGACGCTATCCGTTGATATCGCATCATTTACTTACGTACTATTTTTGTATTATATAAGGAGCGATCGACTACAGGTGATGGGCATCTTTTAACCCACCACCTATAGGCATCGCACCATCTATCTATTCAATATAGAACTTGGTCCTGCTTATTATCGGTGCACTTCAAGACCTCTTATACACCTCTAACACTTTTTTAAGCATCATTGGCTCCTACCCGGAGCATCTCTATATTTTTTGACAAAATACACTACGAAAAGCACCAGCAACGCTACCCCCGCTATGGATAGCGCTGCCATTGCACCTGCTGAGGGTTCCCCCTCAGCGGCCACTGAGTTCGTCTCAGTTCCCACTCACCTCGAGACTCCCGGACCCACCTCGGGCTCCGGCGGTGACGTGTCCCCTGCGGTGTCTGCCACCCGCGCCCTGACTTCGTCCCCCCTCTCGGTGGTTATGCACCGAGGCGCCGACGGCGTCCCCTACCTGGTGGACGAGCGCGGTGAGCGCGTTCGCGTCGTCAGCGCCGAGGATGACCGATCCTCGTCATCCCACGACGAGACTGGTGTACCATTGCACCACTCTGTATTGTTTCAGTCCACGGATGACAGTGTCCCTGTTAGCACCGAATCAGTACTGTCCGACTCGACACCTCCTGAATTGAATTCAGCTGAGCACCCACCGTTAGCACTAGACTTAGACCCGGACGATCTTACCCCTCTGCAAATAAGTCAACTGAACGCTATACGGGCGCACCTGGGGTCGGCTAATGTTCGATTGACCGCTTCGACCGCGATACTAGCGGAGCACCAAGCCGCCACCGAAGATGTTCACGACGCTATAACCGCCCTTAGGAGCGAAGTAGTGTCGAGAGTAGACTCACTTCGTAATGAAGTGAACTCCCATCGTTCGCGACTGAACAGATGCCTGGATGATAACTTGCACGTACTGCAGGATACTGGGGCGTCCACCATTCAAGTAGGAGAAATACTTGAAATAATGAATCGAGGTGGTGGATCGCACCGGCGCCCGGTGACGGACACCCCTCTGACGGAGAGTGCGTCCACGGCCGGGCAGAACACTCGAGTACCCTCGAATGTACAACTCGCCATGAACGCGGTTATAACCCCGCGCGCGTCGAACGAATCGGCCGACGAATTCGATAAGCGCGCTGCGGCCGTTTTAAGAACCAAAGAAACGACCCACCAGGCTTTCCCTATGCCTGTTGAAACCATAGACTCAGTCACGCAGCGACACACGGCGATGAATGCCAGACCTGCGTCGGCTAGGGTACTTCCCCCAGCCACTTCTCGCAACCCGAACGCCGAAGGACTTCGGGAACAGACTCAGAGAGTCATGGACCGCATCGAAATGTCGCAACGTATCCCCGAGAGCCGTGCTCGCTTCGACGAGAAAATGGCTGAGACCCCTGGGCTGAATTCCTCCATATCGGGTTACCACTCGGGGATAGGCCTCGATGGTCGGGACATGATGTCTGGGTTCTCCGAAGACATGAGCGACATCATCCGAACCACCATAGCTCATCGCATTGGTACTCGGATAGAGCTTCCCCCTGGCGTTCGCCCCGCAAAAGTATCGAACCCCGCCAAGTATGGTGGGCAGGACGATCATGAATTGTTCATGAGCAGACTCGAGAAGCTGCTAGGATGGTTACGCGTAAATCTATACGGAGGTCCTGAGCTGGACTCGTACCGTATTAGCCTACTCGGGGACTACTTGGAGGGCGACGCCCACCAATGGTTTACCACCGAAATTGACAACCCCAGGACGCCTGGAGAATACACTCTTGAGTTCGCCGACGTGATCTGTGCGCTGCACCGACGTTATGTCAAGTCCTCAAGCGCTCAAAGAGCGACACGCGCCTTTGAGAATGTGAAATGGAACCCCGAAAAAGGGCCTGAGAAGTTCATATCAGAACTATTACTTCGTGGTCAACAAATGGTCGAAGTACCCTCGGCCTTCGTAATAAAGGATCGATTCCTAAAAGGAATGCCCAAATGGTTAACCAAGGAACTCAAACTGCGGCGCGGAATTACCGCAGAGTTCGCCTCCTTGCCACTCATCCGATCCAATGCCCGCCAGGTCTGGGAAACGGACCTCGCGATACGGGAGGAGGAGGCCGCATTAGCTGCTTCCTCCAACTCCACGACCTCCCGGGTAGACCCCCGTGCAACTTCGCGCCCCAGCCGCACTACCGAATCATCGAGCCGCCCTACTCGGGCGCATGACACCCCAAAACCAGTGAGCATCACCGCGGACAGTGCGAGGGACAAGAATGTTACGCCTAGACCCGCAAGATCGTCAGACACGAAGGGTTGTTTCACATGCGGTGGTACTGACCACTTCGCAAAGGACAAGTCTTGCCCCCGATACAATGAACAGGTACCGTACCGCGAGCGTACTCGTGTTGCTGCACAGCGAATTGTTAGCGAAAGCTACTCGGACGAGGAATCGGAACCAGAAAACGAAGATGCGCTTCTGTCCGAAGACGAGGTCGACCCTAATCAAGCCCCCGATCTTGACGACCTCCTCAACATGGCAGACGCGAACGACGTCCGACTCAGTGCAATGCGGAGCCGCCCAACCATTCGGTATTACTCCATGCGAGTGGAGTCCACCGACGAAGCGATCGAAGGCGAGGAGGATGCGGACGCTACCCCCATCGCCGCTCTCGAACCCGGTACCCTTGACAGGACATCGGAGGCCACGCCCACGACCCTGGGTAACTACAATCCAGGACCGATTTGCGTGGTATGCAATACCTGCGCGCTGGTAATAAGGCACGTACCAGCGACAGCCGAAAACGGACTACCAGACGGTGGGGGCAACTACACCGTCTGCGCGCACCTAGCCCACGTTGGGTTAGACCCTAGTCGCATTGCGCTACCCAGCTCACCTGCTGCACCAGAGCGAGACTCCTCGCCCCCCGAGTTACCAGACGATCACCATCCCCAGCTGATCAATGAGGAGGGCGATCTGCTTAACAGCATGGGGGACCCGGATTTTGCCCCGGGCGTCATCCTGGATATCACCAGCCCCCCTGTTATGGATTACGCCTCTGCTGAAGCCGAACTCCACGACCATGAGGGTGATCGAGTACGACGAGGCGAACGACCATTAACCGCACTTGAATACGATGTCAATCTGCGGAGGCTTCGCCGATATCGTAGTTACCCCGAGGACGAAGATGTCATAGACAGAATGTACGCAGAGGCGGCGGAACACGCTCACCTAGAACTTCGCCAAGACTCGGAGTATGGTGCCCGGGTACGGGCGCAAGACGCTATAGACGCGGAGGAGGCCGCGGTCACAGAAGAGCTACGCATCGAGACGCGAGGTCACGGCACCCACTACGTGGAGGAGCCTGCTCAGTTGCTGATGAGGTCTTCCCTGGGCAACCGCGAGGAGGCCCATTACTGGCAGACTCGCGCTCGAGATAGGCTCTTGCAAGCAGTAGTGACTCGTCGGGCACTGCAGGCTAGTAGGATCCGCCTGGAAGGTATCGCACGAGAATATGAGGAGTGCGAGGACCCAGAAGTCGAAGAAATTTGGCAAGTGGCCCGGCGCATGAACATTGAAGCCGGAGCGCGCATTTCGTACTCGATGCAGCTTCTGCATCAAGAATTGTCAGACCTACGTGGTACTCGGGACTTGGCTCGCTCCATGACTCACCTCAATCGCGTTCCGTTTGCCACTCTAGCAGTGGTGAATGACCGAGCCCAGACACCGGCGGATATTACACGCATCCTCGAACCTGAGGACGACGCGTACTTTTGGACGGGCGTCACGGCATTTACGACTCAGCAATTACGCGATGTCGACTTAGCCGGATTTTCCCCCGCCAGGACATCGGACCGCGAACCGGACACGGCGACTCCTTATTGGGACGACGTAACCCCGTTCTCATCTCAGGAACTGTGGGCGGTAAATCTGCCCACAGCTCCACTATCTTCATCTCCTACGCCCACCTTGGTAACGAGCACCCTGGTAGCCCCCCCTTCACCAGATAGAGACTCCGACTTCTCTACTGGTAGCGTGTCATCTGGATCCTCAAGCGAAGTTCGCGCACCTTACTCTTGGGAACGCGAATCCACCCGGATACTCCAAAGACAAGGGCTGGGACGAGGCTCCGTAACTGCCTACTTTGGCGATCAAAGGGATAACCCCACGGACGACGATTACCATGAATTCGGCGACCGGTTCGCCGCTGGACGTACGGAGCCGCTGGATGACGCTACGCTCCAAGACGAAGGGACACCTGGAGGAATCCAGACGAACGACAACGTGATGGTCGTGGAATCCTACGACTGTGATGAGTCCCCTGAGGAAAACAGGCATAATGTGGAAGCCCAGGCCGACGACGAGGTCATCGTCCGATCATTGATTATGACGGGACCGCGGGAAGCTGAACAAATCATAGTTCTTGTAGACAAGCATCATAATGTTTACTACAAGATCCAAGCCCTCCCCGCATACCACTACCTGAACCCCAAGTTCAGACAGGAACACGCGTACGCGGTGCGGATGGCGTATCGGGACGCTGAGCCTACTGTCAGCGAAGTTCCCGAGACTCGCGACCGCCGTGGATTCCTGGACACGGACCCTCATCTACTCCCTGGGGTAGTGTTCCACGAACGACTTGCCTCTCTTGACCCGGAACACGACGACGAAGAAGCCCCGCCCGGCTTTCGCGTCCAGTTCCTAGCAGGAAGGATAGAACACTCCGGCACGATACGCAAGCCAGAGACTATCGGACTCCTCGATCAGCCCACTAGGCCTCGAGAGCAGACCGCCTGTATCTCCGTTCTGTTGAAGATTAATGGAACCGAAGCATATACCCTGGTCGACTCGGGAAGCACGACCAATTCCATGACACCAGAATTCGCCAACGCGACTAAGGCTCCACGAATTGCGCTGGCCGAACAAGTAACGCTGCAACTCGGCTGTGTAGGAAGTCGTTCCCGAATCAACTACGGGACTCGCGTCCCGGTGGACTTCTGCGGTATCAAAGGCCATGTATACTTTGATCAAGTGAACTTGGACCGTTATGACTGTATCATGGGGACCCCCTTTTTAAACCGACATGGCGGTATCGTGGACTTTGGCAAACGCGAACTCCGGTTCGCGAACGGGCACTCAATTGCCGCGCTCCCGCTCCCTGATGAAGCCACACTCATATCCAAGCGACTCGCTGCCGCACGGGACTCTCCGTACGCCAGGCCTAAGGTCTCAGCTAAAACAGCGCCGACCGTATGACTGTGCAGCGCACGAGTCGTGGACTCGGCACCCCCCGAAATGGAGGCCGAGAAGAATGATACACCTCAAGCACGACGACGCGTCGTCATTGAGGAAGAACCTGAAGAACTATCCGCCCTACCTAGCCTTCCTTGGGACCACCCAAGTATATACGAGTTGGAATCCAGCTTCCAACTACAACCCACTGGAGGACACGACCTCCCCGACTATTCTGAAGAATCAGAAATCCCTCCACTGGCTACCGACGACGACTCCGACCTTGACTCGGACTTGGACGATGAGGAGGAATTATTTTTCGATGCGCACGAACACATCGACTATTGTACGGAGTGCTACGCCGATCAGATACAACCAGAATATACCCAGGTTCTACACATACGCACCGAGCGGGTGAACGAGGAAGCCCGCACTCCGAGAAAGCCGAGACTCAGCGGCATGCCTGACATTGCCCACTACTCAGTGGTGACGCTGCACTCGGGTACGACTAAGACGTCGCGATTCCAAGAAGCGGATCCTCATGGCGTAAATGAGGAAGCCTTGGAAGAAGTGATACGCCTCATGCACATGAGGGTTGACGGAAATGACGACGACAAGACCGAAGGCGTCGCCCCGGTAAATTCAGTAGGTCGCCTGGAGAAGTTGAGAGCGCGTTGGTTCGACAAATGCGCCGACCTCATGGGGCCTATCCCGGAGACGCTGCCCCCATTCCGGGAAATTAACCACGAAATAAATCTCGTGGACGAAGACGCGGCATATGGTTACCATATGCCACGCTGCTCAGATGCACTGCGCCCGCAACTCCGCGACAAAATGAATCGCTATATCCGCGCAGGTTGGTGGGAAATGCGACCTGTGCCACAGGCCGCCCCACTACTATGTATACACAAGAAGACGGGAATGCTACGCACCGTTGTGGACGCGCGCAAACGCAACGACAATACCGTGAAGGACGTTACGCCCTTCCCGGACCAGGACAACATTAGAATGGATGTCGCCAAAGCAAAATTCCGCTCCAAAATAGACATGTCAGATGCCTATGAACAAATTCGGGTCAGGCCCGAAGACGTATGGAAAACAGCATTCGCTACGACGTTCGGGACGGCCGTGTCATACGTGATGCAACAGGGCGACTGCAACGCGCCTGCCACGTTTCAAAGACTCATGACTTGGACTTTCAGAGATGGAATTGGGGATTTTATTCACATATATCTAGACGATATATTTGTCTACTCAGATACTATTGAAGACCACGAGCGCCACCTGGCCCTCGTATTCGACCGCCTCCGCAAAGAACAGCTTTATTTAAGTAAAGCCAAATGCGACTTATACTCCAAAGACATGGACTGCCTTGGTCACCGAATAACGGACCAAGGCCTCCATGTCGATACGGACAAAATGGCCCGGATTCTGGAGTGGCGCACCCCCAGATCGCTGCAAGAAGTGCAGCGTTTCCTCGGCTTAGTACAATACCTGGCAAACTTCATGCCCGACGTCGCGCATTTGACGTCCCCGCTTGAATCCATCTGCCGTGGTGGACAAGTTTTTGTCTGGCGCCCATTTCATCAATTATGTCTTGACCAAATCAAGCTCATTGCACGACGTACGCCGATACTCAAGCCTATCGACTTGAAATGCACAGATCCGATATGGCTGATCTGTGATGCCTCCGTTTGCGGAGTCGGAGCACTGTACGGGCAAGGCCCAGACTGGCAGACATGTCGGCCTGCGGGCTTCATGTCAAAAAAGTTCACGTCAGCACAGAGATCGTATAAAACATACGAACAAGAGGCACTTGCCATAATAGAAGGACTGCTAAAGTGGGAAGACAAGTTACTCGGACGCAAGATTATGATCGCGTCCGATCACAAGGCACTGGAGGCAGTCAAGACAGCGGCACGCGGAAGCCTTAACGGCCGACTTATTCGATGGGACGAATACTTATCTCGATTTGACTTCGAGATTTTCCACGTCGAAGGCGTCAAGAACAAGGTTGCTGACTGTTTATCTCGTTACTACGAGAATGACCGGCCAGACGAGCACCACCCACCTGGGGCTTACGTGAACGCGGACTTCCGCTTGGACCCGGACTTGGAAGATATGACCACATTACGGGCGGAAGAGCTGCTCGACTACCCCACGCGACTATTCGCGGCCAGGACGGAGCCACTTGAAGATCGCGTGCGGGAGGCTCAAGAACTTGAGCAGCACGCGATCAGCCTCCACGACGACGGCTTCGACACGACAGCGATATCGTTGGAAGACGCGCTGAACGCAGTTCCCCCGCTGACACCGATGCTGGAGGGGGACATCACATTCATCCCTGGTGTGAAGGCGGGTTACGCAGCGGATGCATTCTTTGCTAAAATATTGGCTGCGCCCGATCAATACCCGACATTCGAATATGCGGACGGACTGATACACACCAGGAATGTATCAGGCGCGAAATGCCTATGCATACCACGAACGACCGGGCTCCGAGGCCCCCGTAGGCTCACTGAGATAGTGATTGACCAGGGACACAAGGTCGTGGGCCACCTAGCGGACCAACGCACCAACGAATATGTTCGTCGGTGGTTCTGGTGGCCGCGCATGGGCAAAGAAATCACCGATTTCTGCTTGAGTTGTGGCACCTGCAAAGGTGCGAAGTCAGCAACTCAAGCACCGGTGGGACACTTGCACCCACTGCCCATCCCACAGCATCCGTGGGATTCAGTGGGCATGGACTTCGTAGGGCCGTTCCCCAGCTGTCTGGGGTATAATTATATGCTAGTGGTGATATGCAGACTCACTAGTATGATTGCGCTAATTCCGATGAAAGTCACGGATACTTCATCGGACGTCGCATGGTTGTTTGTACGAGACATCGTACGTCTCCACGGGATACCGCGATCTATAGTATCGGACCGCGACTCGAAATTCACGTCGAAATTTTGGCGAGAGTTACACCGTATGACGGGGACAAAATTAATGATGTCCACGTCGTTTCATCCGCAAACCGATGGCGTGTCGGAACGCGCGATTCGGAACGTGTCGCAGATATTGCGCTCGCTGGTTAACCCTGACCAGCGAGACTGGGTCTACCATATTCCTATGGTAGAATTCGCCATAAACTCCAGTATTAGCGCGTCTACGGGGTTCGCTCCCTTCGAGCTGAATTACGGTTACGTACCGCGTATGACCAACATTGCGGGCGAAACTGCTGAATATCCTGGCGTCCGAGACTTTGTAAACCTGGCCCTTGCCAATATTGCAACGGCACACGACTCCATTATCGAAGCTCGTGTTAACGCGGTGTTCCAGGCCAATAAGGGACGAAGGGATGAAATCCCGCACGAAGTTGGCAGTCTGGTGTATCTATCCACCAAGAACTTGAATCTGCCAAAAAGCCGTGCTCGCAAACTTGCCCCGAAATTTATAGGCCCCTATAAAGTTATCAGTGCGAACCCCGCGACATCAAACTACGAGCTGGATTTACCGGCGGAACTCAGGGCGCGGCGTATTCACCCGCGGTTCCACGCGTCCTTACTGCGCCCGCATCAGCCAAACGACGATGCCATCTTTCCTAGTCGTGAGGCCGCACGATTCTATGACTTCGGCGCCCCCGACGACCAGGAATGGCTGGTCGAGTCGATTATAACGCACTCCTGGACGGGTCCACGCTCGGTACAGTTTCGAGTCCAGTGGACGGCGGGAGATATCACTTGGGAACCACGGAAACACATGGAGAATGTGGTTCATTTGGACGAATACCTCGAGCTACAAGGAGTTAGCAAATGGCAGGATCTCTCACGGACGTGATCGGTTGTGTGGAGCAGAAAAACTCCCACGCCGACTCTAATTCTTCCTGCTCCCTTATATGAAACGAATCCACGCATGGATCGCCCATACTGCCCTCTTTCTACCCCCCCCGTACCAAATGCATTCCGAAGACTCCGACATGGCTACACCCTGGGACGACACAGAGTTCTGGATCGAGGACCGCGGGCAACGCGGCTCTCACCTCTTGCGTCCCCCAGGAGGCTCCGCTGGATTCTGGACCTGCCCCAACGGCAGTTGGACGTACGTCCTGCCGGTTGGCGCACCACTCGACACACCGCCGCCGCCTCGCCGTGCGACTGCGGCGTCTGCCCCGCCAGGCCTCCCACCTCCAGTGCGAACTGGTACAGGTGCGACATTGACTGTCCCACCCACAACCGCGACTCAAACTCGCGGCCCCCCAGGACGCACTAACGCAGACTCATACTCTACGGACGGCAGCAACGACTCTCGTCACTGGGAATCCCCAGCCCACCGCGCTGATGTTTCACGCCACCAGGCGTGGAGCGAGCGATTCCGTGACGAGCCCTTCTGGGATCCTCGCGGCAGGTCGCGCAACGACCCCCGCGCACCCGCACGCAGCACCTACTCCGACGAGCGCTCGCGCACATCGGAGCAGTACGGCCACGAGCAGGAACGCGACGACCAGATACGCGCTCGCGACGCGCGCGCGATACGCTCACGCCCGTACAGTACGACGGGGCGCGACCACCGCCGCGAAGATATGCGCCGTGACGAGCGCCCACTCGACGACCGCAACACGAACTACCGCCCGGCGAACGAGCGCCGCACTGACGATGGTCGCGGCACTGGCCGCCGCTCAGACGCGGAGAATCGGCCGCGCCTGTTCGAGTCACCGAACCCTTACGCCGCAACCCGCGCACCGGACGGCCACCCACTAGCGCCGCGCGCTGCTGCTAGTGAAAGGGGTGACGACGAGCTCGTCGACCCTCAATATGTCACCCGCGAGACTGAGCGTATGGCCCGCAGCGCGGCAAAAGCGTCGCAAGACCGCGCCCGCGGTATCACCCCGGCCATCCGCCCCCGCGACGATCGTGTGGGGATATGGCGCTCCCTCCAAGTCGCGACGATCGCGCAGGCGGTGAACCTGTGCGAGTGGCTCGCGCTGGGCGAGATAGACGCCTACGAGAAGTTCCAGCACGTCGTTCAGACGTGCGCCTCCTTCCCTGCGGAATTCCGTACCGAAGGAGAAGCTTACCTGCTGCGTCACCAGCAGCCGCTCGAACGCGCGTACTGGGTTACCACCACGGGTGAGCCTCGCCCATCCCGGTCGGAACGCACGAAGAACGCGCCCAGCGGCGCCTCAAGCTCGAAGGCGTCTGGACAAGACGCCGACGCCGAGATGGACGACGCACCTCCCCCAGCGCCGAAACCACAGCCAAAGAAGAAAACTGTGGCGCAAGTAATTGCGTCACAGTGGTCTTTTGGAACGACACTGCCCGTCGCACGGCCACCCGCATCCCCCGCCGTCATCGTGGACGGACCGGGATATTTTGGCCACTCCAGCCCCGATCCTGCGGACAAGGCACCGGACGACGCCGCACCGGGCGACTTCCGCGTCTGGCGTGGACTACCAAACACGCGGCCCACTGTGATCGAAGTCCTTCGCCACTACGATTTCACGGCGCCGCACTTGTGGACGGTGGGCATACGCAACCAGAGTGGCGAGCTTCCTCGCCACAGCGGGGACTCCCCACGGATCGGCGACGCTCTGAGTTATCAGACATGGGTAGCCCTCGGACCCGCCGACCGCCGCAACTACGCCCATCAATGGCGCCGCTTTTTCGACACGGGGATTACGATGATGTCCATCCCTGGACTGTACCACCATATCGTCACCGTTGGTGGGTACCCGGAGGGATCAGAGCCCATGGCGCACTTCCCGGACCTCACCGACAATATCACCATGCCCTACGTTGCCGCGTACTTGGTACAGCACGGCGTCCCCACCACCGGCCTCATCACCGAGCAAATGGAGGCCTTTGCGCGGTCAAGACGGAACGCCCAGGCCAACATCATCGACCTCAACAATGTCGGTTGGGACGACGAACCCCGTTCCGTGCGCAGCGCCATGTCCGCCGACATCGCGAGCATCCCCTCCTGGGCTGAAATACGCGCTGCCCGCAGCGTGCGCCCGACAGGGCCGAGTCGCCCCAACCCTGTCTCTCTCCCGCCGCGGAACCCCCCTTCCGCGGAGGCGTCTGGACTGCGCGGGTCGATTCACGCCCCCATGGATGTCGACAGCGGACTCACGTCCACTATCGGTACTTCAGGCGTGACGATCATCAACGATCCTGTTGGTACGCTCCCCGCGCCGCCGCCGGACACACCATCCTCCGGTGCGGAGGGCGACGAGGACGGTGAGGACGTTGAACTCACCGTCGCCAACGGCGTCGACGACAATGCCAACGCCACGGGCACCGCCGGCGCCGCACCAAGCAGCTAAGGTGCGCGAGTTCGGGCACGGCGATGCATCAAGCGTCGCCATGTCTGTATCGCGAGCTCGCACGCATTGTGTATACCCCCGACTGCGCAGAAGACTTACCTGCTACCCACGCTCACTACATTTCATGTATATACGAGGCCGCTCGTACACACCACACTCATTAGACTTGCGAGGCGGCGAGAACACTCGTCGCATATCAAAAATAAAAATATTTCTTTCTCGTCTTCGATAAATTACACAAGATGGCATCTTGTGAGAAGAAAACTGAGAAGCGATACAAGGAGACCTTGTTGTTATCGGACTCGTTGCACTCGTCCTAAGGAGGGAGAGTGTAAGGCCCACGGACCCGGTGCGGGACACCGGGACGCTATCCGTTGATATCGCATCATTTACTTACGTACTATTTTTGTATTATATAAGGAGCGATCGACTACAGGTGATGGGCATCTTTTAACCCACCACCTATAGGCATCGCACCATCTATCTATTCAATATAGAACTTGGTCCTGCTTATTATCGGTGCACTTCAAGACCTCTTATACACCTCTAACAGAAGGTTTCTTTGTTTGGCTTTCATGATTTCCGGACCCCGGAAATTCAAACTTTCCGGACCCCGGAAATAGTCAGGAATTTTTCAGGAAATTTTGCGGAAAAACATTATTTCCGGGCCCCGGAAATAAGGAGGAAATGTACAGAAAATACAAACTATCCGTACTATTTCCGGGCCCCGGAAATAAGACGGAAATAAGGAGGAAAATATATATTTCCGTCCACTTTCCGCCCCTTTTCCGGGGCCCGGAAATGATGCCTTGCACCCAGTGTCTCACGTGAAGGATGCGGATTTTGCGATTCTAACTGGGTGGACGACCGATTTTATTGTGGAATTTGTGGTATGTGGTCTGTTTCTGTAATCTATCTCTTCTCATTTTGTCTTAAGGAGGCCGTCGGGAAGCTAGTCGCCGAGAAATTCAAGCCCGAATTCTCGTTGTCCGATCAGGATCCGGAGGCCAAGGCGGAGCTCGAGACTGAGGTATGATCTCGCGCTCGTCGTGTAGCTCTGACTCTAATCAATCACATTCAAAGGTCTTACGCATGTATCCCTGCGTGGACGCTTTCGCCGAACATTGGCCTCTCGAAAAGGTCTTGATCCGCGCGTGCAAGAATTCGGCTGCAAAAGAGGCCAAGAGGATGCCCCTCAGCGCTTTTCCCCCCAGCTCTATTCCTAGGAACTTACGCACGGTACGAGTTCTATTATGTTTCTCCGACTCACTTCCTGACGCGTTACCGTTCAGCGCAAATGAAGGTAGTATAGCCCTCCTCGGTCATATCTGGTCGGGTACACGAAATATATTTCTCCATCCTCGTTCTCCTTGTTCTATTTACGAATACAATGCGCGAGTGCGCGCTTGACGACACTTTTTGTCTGATTCTGTTTGTCCCTAACGACGCGTCGTAGAGTCCCAATCCGGGACGTGTCCTTGGCCACGGAATGATACTTCATATCTATTGCTCATACAATGTATAAATTTACCTTAGTCTGTGTGAATAAAATTTATTCTCTCTCTCTTCGTATGAGCGTGAGCGTGAAAGTAAGGCCGATAGCCAAAGATGAAGATGAAGCGATCGGCCGATGATCCATCGGCTGCCGAAGATAAGATAACGATGATCCAACTCGCTCACGAAGGATAAGATGAGGTCAAAAGTTGACATTATATTTTTACTGATACACTGTATGTACTTGACTCTACCTGAATAAATATATTCTCTCTCTCTTCGTACAAGCGTGAAAGTCGCCCAGGCCGATTGTCATAGCCGAATCTTGAATTGACGATCGGCCGATGATCCATCGGCTAACAAAGATAAGATAAGTGGCCGATCCATCCGTCCAAAAGCTAGTCCTTCGTTCAAAAACTTCAGTTCACAATTTCAAGTCGTCTTGAACAGTATGATTATTACCATCTATCTTACACAGTTAACTCTGTAGATTTAGAACTGGCTGGAATAAGATCTAGAATGGATACTCTACCCGAGCACAGAGCGAGTTCTAGTTCCCAATTTGGATACCCTTGTTATTGTCCGGCTTTTGTCTCCTCACGGATCCTTCTCCTTTGAGGTACAATAGTACAATGGACGAAGAAATCCCATAAAGGACGCCCGCCCATCTCCCAAGTTTCCATCTCCAAATACTTCCAGCTTCTGCTCCACGCGTTTGCCGCGGGAACAGCCAGTGCCATTCTACTATGAGCGACTACGACGAGCCAATGGACGAGCCAATTGACGCACTGCGCCGCGCCCCTGTACGCATTGCTCGTGCGCGCTACTTCTCTGCAGGACATTGAAATGTTTTTCGCAGCGCCTCAGAATTCAGACGACGAGGGACATTGAGACCCCCATTAAGAAAGCGGCCATTTCTGGTCCTGATAGGGCTGCGTTCGACGAGGTGCGCGGTTTGTTTTTTGCTCTTGTGATCATGCTTAACTTGTACCAGGTTCGCGATAACGAGCACTATCACAAACAGCAAGTTGTCGAAGCACGGGCGAAGAGCCGTGCAGTTGCTCAGGAAAACAAGAATCTTCGCGCCCAGCTCGCCGAGGCAGAGAACGCTCTCAGAAGCCGTCAAGACGATGTGCAGCAAATGCAAGCACAGATCGCCGAAACTCATGCACGTATCGAGAAGATGAATTACGACGAAGGCGGCTTGCACGACCAAATCCAGTACGACCAAGAACAGCTGACTGTCTTGGTACGTTCCCTTGCATAACGCACGAGGCAGTATGCTGATTATGTGTTTGTACAGTTGCAGAATGTGACCGTTGCTCAGAAGCATGCTGCCGAAGCTTCCGCGCAGACATATCAGCTTCAACAGGCGATCGTACGTGTTACATTGGTGTTGAGCTCGCGCCGTTCTAAGATGAATCTAGCAATCGCGGGATACCGAGCTTCAACAGCTTCGCGCGCAGGTCCACAAGCAAGATGATGAGGTCAATCATCTTCGCTTGCAGCTTCAGGCTGCGACGCGTCCCAAGGCAAAGGCGACGCCGAGACGTCGCGGACGCGTCAGCAACGAGCTGTTCGGAGTGGCGCAGCCTTCCACACTCACGCTCCCGCTCAATCCCGCCCCACTTCCAGCCGCCGAGAGTCCCGCAGCGCCGGCTGTTGTTGCGAACGATCCAATCGTGGAGCGGTTTGCTGAAAGATTGAATATGGACGTTGACATGTTGACGGAGTTCTTGGGAGTGTTGAACCTCACGACAGGAAACAACGCGCAGGTTGTTGTCACCCCGCCTGCCCGTCGGCGCAAGTCCAACATCAAGGCGGACATAAAGAAGTCCTGGACGCCCGAGTCCAGAGAACTGGCAAACCATGCACACGTAAGTGAAAAGAATGCGCTGCTTAAAAGCGACGAACTCACAGATTGCAGAAAATGTTGCGCGTTGCAACATTCAGCAAGTTCAAAGTCGAACAAGGCACTGACTTCATTTTCCATTCACTAGCTTCCGAGCGCGAAGTGGAGGATTTCGCGGAAGACGAGGAGACGACCATCACCCATTGGCGATGGGACTTCAATCCCGGCTACTTGGACTCCGCCTGGAATGCGAACCTCATGGAAAAGATTATTGATCAAGCTATCAAAGACGATGAGAAAGGGATGCGATACGTTAGTGAAGGCGATATTAACCGTGAGTATCTGGAGATTGTCTTGTTGGAGCAGCTGGAGCGATACCGCGGGGATTGGAAGCTATTCCAGCCTAGATGGTTGCAAGATAGTGGCCGTGCTGAGACGAAAGCTGAAGCAGTCGCTCGCGGAAAGCTCATGCTGTTCCTCCGTCGCATGGGCGCTAAGACAATCAATGCACAGAGAAGGGTTGGTGGTTTCGTTTGGCAGATGCAATCGCTGAACCCCGTTGCCAGAAATACTTGATTCGTCACACCACTGTAGGAGCAGTGATCGCGTTGAAGGAAGCGGAGGGCGCGAGTGATCTGGCGACTTGGAAGCGGGCGCTCGAGCTGCTCGAATATCTCCAGAGTGAGGGAATGTCCGAGGAGGAAGAGATCCCCAGAACCATCAACGGCCAGAGGGTGAAATCGTTCAAGATCTTGTTGTGCGTCTGGCGCGAGCCCGACGTCGCGAAGATGATGCATTTGGTGGATGTGCAGGGACGGCGCTTCGAAGAGATTCACAACGGGACTAAGGCTGCCCCTCGTGAGCGAAGCAAGGACATCGGCAAGAGACCTGCTCCTCAGGGTCTTCCCAAATGCCTGTACGATAGCAAATGGCTCGCGGCGCAGTCCCCGGCGCAGTTGAAGGAGTTGAAAGTGTCGAAGGATGCCTTTGCTTTGTTCGTGGCGGCGACTGAGCGTATGGCATAGTAATTAGTGCCTCGTAGGCGATACTTGAATATATTTTCCTTGTGTGCTCTTGAAAACTTGTGAGGCAAAGCGCGGAAGCTTTCTACCAGCGGCAAACGCTTGGTAGCAGCATTCGGGAGCGAGGAAGGCAAAGCACGGAAGCCCTCTACCAGCGGCAAACGCTTGGCAGCGGCACTCGAGAGTCTTGAGAGCGAAATTTCTCGACGATGCCAACGGGCGATGGCAACATCAACAGCGATGGATAGCGCCAGAGGTGGGAATAAGAACAAGGCGGGCAAGGGCAAGCATCGAGAGGGTCGAGCCCCGTGGCACTGCGGGCGGCAGACGCCTCGCAGTACCAGCTCGACTTGGGAAGATGGGAGTTGGTGGTGAGGATAGCGCCAGAGGTGGGAATGAGTGGGAATGAGAAAAAGGTGAGTAAGGGAAGTCATTGAGAGGGCCGAGCCCATGGCACTGCGGGCGGCAGACGCCTCGCAGTACCAGATTGGACTTGGGATGGGAGTTAGAGGCAAGGATGGACGCGCCTGTCACACATCAATCACGCATCAATCCATCAATCGTTACGTCACACCATCGCTTCCTCTCAGCCACCACCCACCACGATGAACACCGACCACCTCCACCTCCAGCGGAAAGGGACCGAGGCGTTTGCCGCCCGGTCCCTCAACGTCTGCCACCTCGTCCTCAGAGCCAAGGCGTTTGCCGCCAGGCCCTGCCAGTGGTGCCACCGCTTTCGCATCCACGATGTCGGCCTCCAATCTTGGAGCGCCGCCCGGTCCCTCAACTTCTGCCACCTCGTCCTCAGAGCCAAGGTGTTTGCCGCCAGGCCCTGCCCGTGGTGCCACTGTCTTTTCATCCACGGCGATGCCGACCTCCAATCTTGGAGCGCCGCCGGAGTTCCACAACGGTCCTTACCGCCTCGTCCCTCTGGGTATCCTCACCCCACAAGAGAAGGACACCCTTCATGTACGTTTGTCTTCTAATTCCCTCGCTTTCGCGTTCCTGACACTTGTTCCAGCCTACACCCTCTTTCCACGGACTTGTGCGCAATGACGAGGGCGTGTTTCTCGTGTTCAACGCCAATCGCGCCTCTCTTCTCGACATTCCCCGCCAGGGATCCAACACAGGCGGCGCTCCCTACATGACGACGTGGACTCGCGTCAGCGCCTGTCATTCCGCTTTCGCACCTCTTTTTCCGGTGTACGACGGCGTCTTGCTGCGCGTTCTCGACGTGGCGAGACGCGCGGTGGTGAAAGATTTGAGGGCGGACGATACAACCTACTGGATACTGGGCCGCTCCGTCGTCGACCAGTGGGAGAGTTTGGAGGGTCTTTTGACCACTGTCCTCAAATGCTTGGCCCTCGAAGTCAAGGATCTCTACCCGGAGCAGTATCGTGCCACGCCCGTCCAGCCGATCACCTGCGGCTACGCCGCCTCCTACCCCACTGAAAACGAGCTCGTCAGGGCTGCGGCTGCCTCCCGCGACGCGTTTATCGCGATGTTTGCGGCTATCGCCATGCATTTCCTCATCCTCGATGGCAGCCCTCGACGCGACAGCTGGCGCGCTGCGCTGGGGAAAGCGACACGTCTCCCGTTCAGAATGATGGATTCGCTCGAGGACGCTGTCGGGCTCCTACTCCGATGTCCAGCGGGGATGATTATGGACACCTCCGATCCTTTCCTTCGCGACATTGGGTGGTTATTCTCGCTCCTCCTCAATGGCGAGGTCAAGATCCGCGTGCCCATCTACTTTTTTCTGGGCGAAGACGGCAAATCCGCAGCCAACAGAGCTTCCTGGCTGGAGGACTACACGTTCATGCGTCATATCGCCGCCTACGTTCAGGAAGAGGCTCGCGCGTTGGCAGATCTCCCTCCGTCCCCTGTCAAAATGACAGAATACGTATACATCAAGTCAACTTTTCGCAGATGGGGCGTCCTCCCCAACCCTGAATACTTCGCGACCGTCGAGCCCCAACCTCAGTTCCCGCCGGTAGAGCGACACAGCGGCCAGGGCGAGGGACAAACTTATGTCGAATTCTTTGCGCGTCGGGAGGAGCGCAACAAAGCAAAGCTTGCTGCCGAAACTACCGGAAACAGACAGCAGCGTCTCTCTCGCCTACAGGCTGCAGAGAAACAGCACTGTCCCTCGTCCAAGAAAGGTGCCCGGGTTTACATTTGGGAGAAGACGAATGACTTCTGGGTCCGCAAGCTGTTGCAACGAAACGAAGTCGAGGACGAATGGGACAATTTTGCCTCATCGCAGCGCGTTTTCGACCCATTCAAAAATGAATGGGACCTCTGCGAACCCCTTGATCCTCACGCGATTGTGCACGACGATTGGGACGACGACGACTTCGGTGGTTACGACTTCGGCGCGAATCACCTTCCCGGCGAACCCCCTGCCGAGCAACCCCTCGCTGAGCAACCTCCTGCTGATGCACTCCCTGCTCAAGTGCATCAGACTTTGAATGATGCGTCTGCCGCACTTCAGCACGTCGACGCGTACTTCGAGGAAAACAGCGACCAGAAAGATCCCAACTCCGAGGAGAATTTCGAAAACGTGGCCGCAAACTTCACTTGCAAGGACACTCTGGAGTGTCGCGTTGGCTTGCTGTATGCGCCAGGGGCCACTTTCTCCCCTGATGAGCTTTCACGCATCGAAGTTTGTGCCCGCTTTTTGGGAGACAAGACACAGTCCGCGGCGGCACTGGGTGATACAGCTCGGGCGGTGGTCCAGTCGCTTTCAAAGGCGAAGAAAGTGCAGGACATGCCTGCCCATTTGTTTGACCTTTGCGACCCAGATGCCGTCCGCGAGATTTGGGAAAATTCGGGGATCACCATCGAGATCTTCGAGAAAGTGAGCGCGCTGAAGCACCGCTCCACCGCGTATCTTCTCAAACCTCGTGCCGAAAGCGCGCGCCTGATCGTCGTCTACAGCGCGACTACGGCGATGCACCTCGTTCGCCTCCAATGCGCAAGTTGGCCCGACATCGTCTCGCAGTTGCATGCTCTTGGCGCTCCGTTCAATATCGCCGTCACGCGGTCTGGTTTCGTGCCCTCTTCGTACGACCCGTCGCTGGGTCGCTGTGGCAGTCTCGGTGTCCGTCCCGAGGAATACAAACCGGACCGGCACGATCTTCGCCAGTACTTGCACTTGCTTGACCGCTTCCTCCGTTCTCCTCGCGGCCGCCTCGCTCTTCAAGCGGGGGGTATCGTTGCTCGCTTAGCGCGCTTAGTCGTGGAAGATGCTCGCTTGGAACTCATCGCGGAAGACGTCGATGTCGAGACTGCTGAAGGGTACTTCAGTCGAGGAGAGACCAAAGTGTTCCACCACTGTTTGACTGGGGAAGAGGAGGACCTCATTTTGGGGGTGTACTCCATCAAAATGAGTGAGTTTTTTTATTCGCTTACTTCCGTCTTCGAGCTAGCTAACAACCCCTTAGACCAGCTCAATCACGTCGACGCAAGCGGACACCAAGAAAAGCGTGTCTCGTGGTGGCCGCAAGCGGGCGCGTTCTTCAACTCCGACTTGAACGTCGGCTGGTGGTCGCCAGACTGCGAGTCTTGGTTCCAGAGTGTCCTGCGCGAATTTGCCAACGACAAGGCCGTTGTCCTGAACAACGCGCGCTGGGCTAAGCGGATCCGCGGGTACAACGCCGCCTTGCGCGCTACCAAGAACCTGGATACTGTTTGCGCCGACTTCTTGAACACCGCGATTCTCACACACACGACGTAGCTGGATTCCTCGCTGTATATTAGGCATTTTGCGCTTGTATATTAAAAATATTGCAATGTACTACGTATGACCTCGACGACGAGCGTTTCGGATGAGTGCGCGACCATCGGTGGATCATCCACCGACCATCCACCGACCATCGGTGGATCATCCGCCGATGGCTATAAAGGAGCCTGATATGGCAGATATCAGGCCAATTTTTTATGGCCCTGATATTTGCAATATTTCGGCACCTTTCGGCATCTCTATTTCAGGTAGGATTAAGTGTCAAAATGAGCTGATTGATATGTCTAATAACACGGCGAAATTCGGCGCCCTGATATCCGCGAAAATAAGGGCGGAAATGGGCCGCTTAACCACTGTCTGATTATTCAACAGATGATGGACCCCTTTTTGCACTTAATTTTGCGCCATATTGGGCCGCCTTTCAATGAGGTTTTTTCACTTGATATCGAGGTACATAAATAGGTATTTTTTTTGTACCACGATATTTGAAATAAAAATGAAACTTCAGGCGGCCTTTTACGCGCGATCCTGCGGTGTGATTGTAATATTCTGTACTAACATGACCCCGACGAACCAAACACCGCGTCGAGGTCCCCATCGGGACCGCACAACTGGACGCGAGGTCATGAACTACAACAACAATGATCCACCGGTCAATGATACAATATTGTAAGGGTTACGGCCCGGCCCGACCAGCGGGCCGGACTTCGTGACCTTACAGTTGTATATATGTATTGTCGTATGTTACAATTCCAGAGTCGGCTAGGGGTAACGAACTTACACCCTACGCTGAACTCCGGAATCTCTATTCAATATAGTTGGTTCTTGTTCATTCGGGGTGAATCGTTAAGCAACAATCCAACACCCTTATACTTTTTGAACACCTCTGGCTTACTCAGTAAGCCCTATATTTCAATTTTACTAACAACGACAATTTTCAAGAAATGTCGAACGCTGGCTCTGCATCTGCAGCGCCAACGTCCGCGACGGGAACATCCCAGTACGCCTCCGCGGCTTCGCAGCCCGAAGGCGTTCCTGTGGATGGGAACCCCACCGTCGCACCTCAAAACCCCAGAGTCAAAGTTCACATTGACTCTGAAGGAACCCCGTACATGCTAGAGCCCATTACGGGCCAGCGGTACGACGTGTCGGACGACGAGACGGTCTTGCCGCATATTGTGGGCCCGACCGCTAGTCCGCGGTCCCTGCAGGGCTCATCCGAGCCCAGCGGGGAGACTGCGACATTGGGCAGTACACTGTCCGACTCGTCGGACGAGAGCCTGACGTCAGAAGAGCTGCTAGCGGCTCTAATCGACGACGTCAGCCCGATCGACTTGACGGAGGAGCAACTAGCTCGATTCAATACCATCCGGGGCATGCTGTCGTTGGGCCGGGAGGCCCTACTGACCACGACTGCCCTAGTAACTGGTATGGACGATACACTTGGAGGACTCGCGGGCTCGATACGAGTACTCAGGGACGAGGTAGCTAGTCGAATCGAAGAATTGAGCGATGCTGTGATGAACACATCAGCTCGCATCGACGCCACCCTTGAGAATAATATCCGTATCTTGCGGGCCACGGGCACGACTGGGACTCAACTCGCGCAACTCCTGGATTCAGTAAGGAAGCGACGAGCGAATCCCACGGCGCCTACGGCCATGCCCCCAGTGCGAGATCTCCCCCCTCATTTGACGCGCCCTCTAGAAGGGCTTCAGCCCGAGGTAGACCGCGCGCTATCTCCGAAGCGATCGGGAGAATCCAACGAGGATTTCTACCGACGAGGCAACGCAAGGATGGGACAGCGAGTAAGGGCCGCCCAGGCTTTTGTACCAACTGGGTTCTCGAACCCTGTCGAGCCTGCGCCCACGCCCCCATCCATACTCAAGTCCACCCGATTTGTGGACACGAGCAGCGTATCGAGCGCTGGAGCCCGCTACGAGGAAGCGGGCTACCGTACTGGGCGAGATACCGCACCGATGGGATATAACCAATCCACGTCGGGCTACCTCACCACGGAGTCGGCAGCGGGAACGCCCGCGACGGCGTTCGAGGTCCACTTGATGGAGAAGTTCTCGCAGATTAAGCGTCTAATCTGGCGCCAACTGGGCGTAGCTTTGGAAGCCGCGCCCCGTGGCCCCAAGATGAAGGATCCGCCGTTGTACAACGGCGAAGACGACGACGCCTTGTTCATGAACTGGCTCCAATCGCTTTGCACCTACCTTGAAGGGTACTCGATGGGCGGGCCGAAGTACGACTCCCATCGGGTCCTGTACTTGAAGCAGGCACTGGGCAATTATGCCCTCACCTGGTTCCGCACAGAGGTGGATCCTACCAACCGGGATAGCGACATCCCGCGCGAGTTTGAGGCCATTGTACAAGCCATGTACAAGCGTTTCGTGACGTCCTCCACCGCGACGCGCGCGACTAAAGAATTTGAGGCCGTCCGATACGACCCCGCCCAGGGCATCGAAGCCCTTGCCAGCGAGCTCAAACGCACCGCGGATGATATGCGTGAACCTCCGTCGGAATTTACCGTCCGACAGAGGTTCATGCGACTAATCCCGACTGAGGTCCACAACGAGCTGATTCGGCGTGGACTATTCCCCGAATACACGAGCCTAAAGGTTCTAAAGAACCATGCCCGTACGACGATAGAGGGAGAAGGGCAGATGCGCAGAGGTGCGGCTTCCAAAGCCGCCCCAGCTACTGTCGCTGCCCGCACAGTGGGGGCAAGGACAAGAAGCGCGCCGTCACGTGTGCCATCACGGGCGCCAACTCAAGTTCCCACCTCCACTCCTCGGACCGCCACGGCTACCGTCAGCCGCACCTCTCCCTCTGGCTACAACGCCACGGTACGAGGCCCATCTAGTGGGCCAACCCTCAAGACCAGCAAGACCTGCTATACTTGCGGGCTCCTGGGACACATTGCTAGTGATCCCGCTTGCCCCAAGTATAACGAGTCTGCCTCGTTCCGCCCGCGGCCGGTAGCCCAATTACACGCTCAGCGGGTAATTCCAAGCTACTCTGCAGGAGCAGAGGACGACGACGACGACCGGGAACTTGAATATTTCGACGAGCCCCGACTGGCCGAAGACGAAGAAGAGACGGAGGGCCTGTACTCAGGGTACGAAGGCTCTCAATACGACGCCGACCTCGACGACTTCCCTGCCGACGCCGACCACCACGATGACCACGCGGACCAGGCCGACGAGGAAGAAGACGACCCCAACGAGGCCCCCGAGCTGGGCGAACTAGTGGAAGAGGATAACGCCGAAGTGCGGCAAGGGTCCATGCGCATTCGCCACTGCTACTCTCTTCGCGTGGAGCCATCCATGGACGAGGAGATTGAGGAGCCTCTCCCGGCTCCCGAGGCCCAAGTGGAGCACCTGCCTAATATCAGGTACGCTTTTGTCGACGCTGGGCGAGCCGACATGGAGAATGCGGGCTATCCCGACTGGTCTGCCGCTTCCGAGGCGGCTCACGACCCGGCTGCCCGCATTTCCCTATTCTCGTTCGACTCTCTCATGGCGGAGTTCGACGCGACTCACGGGCAAGGGCCACATATGGGCCCTATCAGTCTCGTGTTATCAGCGATAACCGCCATAGGGAACGAGGAGCGTGCAAGGGAAGCATGGATGGGCGCGGTAAACCAACAGCCCACCATGATTATTGGCTATTCGAATGCCTACCTGCGCACCACTGCGGTAAACCTGAACGCTCTGAACCGGGACTTCACCCAACTTGAGCACGGGCTGACCGACACCCTCGGACGACTGGCTGGAATGCTGAGACTCCGAGGCGCCGCCCTATCGTACATCAACGGGCTGAGAGAACGCCCGACGGGCTCCAACTCAAGGCTACCCGAGCTACTTCAAATAGCGGGCGCTACGAATAGTCGCCTATCGGAGGACATCAATCTGAGCGTCTCGCTATTCGAACGACGGCTGGACTGGACCCGCAGCATGATTCATGCAATCAGCGAGGAACTTACGTTCCGCACGC
Organism: Mycena vitilis; assembly: GCA_029203975.1. Lineage (NCBI taxonomy): Eukaryota > Fungi > Basidiomycota > Agaricomycetes > Agaricales > Mycenaceae > Mycena > Mycena vitilis. The sequence goes on from JARGYF010000109.1 coordinate 231,917, forward strand.
TAGCACGGGAGGACTACCAGCGATTGCTAGTCCCCAATGCGGAGGTGGACCTGGTGGCTTCTCCAGCCCCGACACCTCCTCCATCCGAACCACCCAGCTACCCGGGATCGCCCCACGAGTCCGACAATTACTATGCGGCGGATGAGCGCCCAGCTCTATCTCGTGTTCCTCAATTCGAGACAACACTATCGCCTGGAGTGAATCCCCGTACGGTATTCATCTCGGATTCCCCGGAATCAGAGGAGCGGGCACTGTCAGCCGAGACTGTGCCCGCCCGTCCGGAGGTTATACTGCGATCCGTAGAGGTACATACCTCTAGGAACGCCGAACGCCTCACCACCTATGTGGATCCCGACGGGCAACTCAGGACCGAACGGTCCCCCTTGCCCGCCTACCATCCTCGTAACCCGGCCTTTCAAGATGAACACCGCTCGGCGCTCCGGCTAGCCATTTATGAGCGAGCCCGAGAACAAGGAGTGCTCACCAACGAAATGCAGAGTTGGGCCGAGGAAGAATCGCGACCGGAACGCGACGACACGGGACATATCATCCGCGATGTCAACGGTTTCCCCGACCTCGAGCCCACACTATTTCCTGGGCTGGTATACCACGAGGGCCTAGCATCGCGCGGCCCCGACGCGGACGACGCGGATGCCTGGCCCGGGTTTCGAATGCAGATGTTGTCAAACCGGGTGGAACATGTCGCCACCATACGCCGGCCGCGGGCTCTCCCCAACCTAGCCCCCAATCAATCGATCGGGCTAATGGACCAGCCCACGCGCTCGAACAAGGGAATAGCGTGCCTCTGCGCACTTATCAAGGTTGGCGGCACTAGCGCCTATGCCCTATTTGATTCTGGGAGCAACACGGACTCCATCACTCCCGAGTTCTGCAACGCCATCAACGGCGTACGCATCGTACTCGCGGAGCAAGTCACCCTTCAGTTAGGGTGCGTGGGGAGCCGGTCGAAAATACTATACGGCACCAGAGTCCCTGTCGAATTTGGCGGGATACGGGGCTATGTATACTTCGACCAGGTGAACCTTGATCGGTACGACATTGTCATCGGCACCCCTTTCATGAATAAGCACAACGTGGTGCTCGACTTCGAGAAGCGGGAAATACGATTCCCCAGCGGCGAACGACTCAAGGCATTCAGCTCCATCGAGGAGGCTGCACTGGTAGAAACCAGGGCAGCCAATTCCAAGGGCAAGGGTCGCTCGGAGTGACTGAAATTGGGTACCGGGGGCAACGACCGAAAGCGATGCCCGCGACCGACAGTGGAAGAGATCGAGGACATCGGGCTATCCGAAGCCCGTGTACCCACTCTACCCGCTGCGTATCCTCATGTATTAATACTGGAATCGGAATATGACGAGGGATTTATCTATCCCCACATTAAATCCAGGACTTCCCGAGTGACGATTGAGGAAGTGATCGACGAAGATCTACTCGGGGCACCGCTGCCATCCCTCCCTTGGGATCATCCATTCGCGCTCGCACCGGAGTCAGACTTTGCAGGGGCCACTCGCCACTCGGACGACGAGGACCTCCAAACTGCGAAGGGTGCGACCGAGGTGGTTGAGGATGCAGACGCGTACAAAACCACCATCACATTTGGGCTACTTCAACGCCCAATGGACGGGTTTGTAGAAGACCCATCGTACCGACATGCACGGACGATGCCAGGACTAAGGAGATTGGATACAATCTCCCTGTCGTCCCGGCAAAGCCAGGTTTCAGCGATGGGTGATGACGACCCACACGGACTGTGCGAGGAGGCTATTGAAGAAGCCACCGCAATAATCCAGATGAGGAGCGCACGGGTGATCGAGCGGGCCAACGCCGAGGACGAATCACCGAAGCGGCTCCACGAATTACGGGCACGCTGGTTCGACGTGTGCTCGGACCTCATGGGGCCCATACCCCTCGAACTACCTCCCTTGCGGGAAATTAACCACGAGATAAATCTAGTGGATGAGAAGGCGGTGTATAACTACCACCTGCCTAGGTGCCCGGAAGCCCTTCGACCTGAGTTAAGGGCTAAAATTCAACGCTACACGGAAGCGGGCTGGTGGGAAATGACACCAGTGCCCCAGGCTGCACCCCTACTGTGCATCCCGAAGAAGGATAACAAACTACGCACAGTAGTCGATGCCCGGCTGAGGAACGACAACACGGTTAAAGATGTTACGCCGTTCCCTGACCAGGATGGCATCCGGATGGACGTCGCAAGGGGCAAGCACCGCTCCAAGATCGACATGTCAGATGCATACGAGCAAATACGCATAGTCGATCGGGACATCTGGAAAACCGCATTTGCCACTCCGTTTGGCACCGCGCTTTCTCGAGTAATGCAGCAGGGCGATTGCAATGCGCCCGCTACCTTTCAACGGTTGATGACATATATATTCAGAGATGTAATCGGGGACTTTATCCACGTGTATCTCGATGACATATTCATCTTCTCCGACACGGTGGCCGAGCATGAGCAGCACCTCGAGCTCGTGTTCTCGAGACTGCGCGAGCAGAAGCTGTTCCTGAGCAAGAAGAAGTGTGACTTGTACTCAAAAGACATGGACTGCCTTGGTCATCGGATAGACGACCGTGGGCTGCATGTGGACAAGGAAAAGACTGCAAAAGTACTTGAATGGCGATCACCGCGATCGTTGAATGAAGTACAACGACTGTTGGGCCTAATTCAATATCTGGCCCACTTCTTGCCGGACATTGCCCATTTCACCTCACCGCTAGAGGGCATCTGTCGAGGGGGTCAGGCCTTTTCGTGGCGACCCTTTCACCAACACTGCCTAGAACGCATCAAGGCAATCGTGCGGAAAACCCCCATACTCCGGCCCATCGACATGAAGAACCCCGACCCTATATGGGTCGTATGTGACGCATCGGTCGTGGGCGTGGGCGCGGTTTACGGACAAGGACCCGACTGGCGCACTTGCAGGCCGGCGGGTTTCATATCCAAGAAATTCACAGCGGCCCAACGCTCGTACAAGACGTACGAACAGGAGGCCCTCGCAATCATCGAGTCCCTAATGAAGTGGGAAGATAAATTAATTGGGCGCAAGATAATGATCGCCTCAGATCACAAGGCCCTACTCGCAGTAAAGACGGCGGCCCGAAGTGGACTGAACGGGCGCCTCATACGATGGGACGAGTACCTGTCGCGCTTCGACTTCGAAGTCGTGCACGTCGAGGGCGTCCAGAACAAGGTTGCGGACTGCCTATCCCGGTACTACGAGAACGACACGGCCGAGGACGACTACGAAGATGAAGACTTCGTTAACTCAGATGCCCGACTCGACCCCGACCTCGAGTTTATGACTCGAGGCCGCGAACTCGAGTTACGGGCAGCGAGAGTGGCCTTGCTGGCACGGAGGGTTGCCGAGCCGGTCGAAGCGCGCGTTACCGAGGCACTCGAGTTAGAGGCGCACGCAGAACGCACGAAAGACCGCGGATTCGACACTACCGCCGTATCACTGGAAGAGACCCTGCGGTCCATGGAGCCCCTGCGGACACGGGTCGAAGGGGACCAGGCGTTCCTGAAAGCCGTCAAGGACGGGTACAAGCACGACTCTGTGTTAAGCAAGGTTGTACAACAGCCTGCCGCGTTCAAGCAATTCTCGATGGACGACGGGCTAATTTATGCCCGCAACGTCGCCGGGAAGAAATGCCTGGCCGTGCCCAGGGACGTCCGGCTCCATGGGAAGCGGAAACTCACGGAGATCGTAATCGACCAGGCGCACAAAACGGTTGGGCACCTGGGCGAACTACGAACGTCCGAGTACGTGAGGCGGTGGTACTGGTGGCCGAAGATGGGCACCGAAATATCGACATTCTGCGGGGCCTGCGTGGCCTGCGATATGTCAAAGACCATCAACCAGCCCCCAGTGGGCCTACTGCACTCCCTGCCGATTCCCCGACACCCTTGGGATTCGATTGGCATGGACTTTGTAGGCCCCTTCCCCAGCTGTCTTGGTTACAATTACATGCTGGTGGTTATCTGCCGATTGACCAGCATGGTCGCGCTCATTCCGATGAAGGTCACGGATACCTCGTCGGATGTCGCGTGGCTCTTCGTCAGGGATATTGTGCGGCTGCACGGCGTCCCCTCCTCGATTATATCCGACAGGGACGCAAAGTTCACAGCCAAGTTCTGGCGGGAGTTACACCGACTCACGGGAACGAAGCTGTTGATGTCCACGTCTTTCCACCCACAGACTGACGGGGTATCTGAGCGGGCGATACGCAACGTCACCCAGATACTGCGCTCGATCGTGGACCCCACCCAGAAGGACTGGGTATACTTATTACCCATGGTGGAGTTCGCGATAAACTCGAGCATAAGTGCATCCACGGGGTTCGCACCCTTCGAGCTGAACTACGGGTACGTACCCCGGATGGGGGGGGTGGAGCCAGAGGCTACCGAATATCCCGGTGTGCGGGACTTCGTCGAAAAAGCCCTAGCTAATATCGCCCTGGCGCACGATAATATCATCGAGGCACGGGTGCGATCTACCTATTATGCAAACCAGGGCAGAAGAGAGGAAATCCCCTACGAGGAAGGGGACATGGTATACCTGTCCACCAAGAACCTCAATCTGCCCAAAGGACGCGCAAGGAAACTCGCACCAAAGTTCATCGGGCCATACAAAATAATTAAGGCGCACCCGGGCACATCTAATTATGCATTAGAGCTGCCCAGCGAGCTGAAGGCCCGAAAAATACACCCCAACTTCCATAGCTCGTTGCTACGGCCTCACGAGGCCAACGACGAGACTATATTCCCCAGCCGGGAAGCGCAGAGATTCTACGACTTCGGGATGCCCGATGACCAAGAATGGTTTGTCGACGAGATCGAGAAACATTCATGGACGGGCAACCGAGTGAAGTTCTGGGTACGCTGGACAGCGGGCGACCATACTTGGGAGACGCCCGCCGCGCTGAACGAATTATCCGCCCTTGACGATTATTTCGAGGCGTGCGGCGTTACCCGGTGGCAAGATTTACCTAAGTCAAAGAATTAGGTAATTGTTTGACATCAGTGGCGATGCCACCTATCTTTATTTTCAATCTCTCTTTACACCACCATGGTCGCCACCACCCCGCAAGAACGCGACCCAAAGATATGGGTCAAAAGCCACGGCGGAGTATGGTACTGGCGCCACCCCACGGGCAGTACATGGAAGGGACGACGACACGATCGTGTCTGGGTCCCATCCATGGATGCCCCGGACTGGCTGCCCCCACCACCTGACGACTTCAGCAACCTCGAACCCGATGAGGGCCAGCCGGCCCCCACCACGACTACGCATACGTTTGGGACAGTCGCTCCAGACAACGTCTCCATGGACATGGCGCCCGACTCGGGCATCCCAATCCCGCCCGTTGCCATCCGCAGCAGTGCCTTTGGGAGCGGTGGGGCCACCACAGATTTGTGGGGACTGTCCGGTCCGCCCCCATCGCGGACTAGCACCTACACGACGACCGGCGCAGTAACGTATACGGGCCCATACGCGAGCACGATGCGTCACCGCGACGAGTCTATGCGCCGCGACCGCGAGCGAGAAGAAAGCGAGCGCCAGCGGCGCACCGCTCAAGATGATCGGGAGCGCCGCGAGCGCGAGCGCAACCTGCGGGAACGGGAACAACGCCAGCGCGAAGAAGAAGACCGCGCGATCGAGCATCGTCGCTTTGAGAGGGCTCAGGCGGAGCCCCAAGCACAGTATTACCACCACGGGTCCTCCTATAGACCCGAGCCAGAGCGGCACGACCAACGCCATGACTACGACCATGGGCGACAGGCGCCGCGCCGCGATATCCGAAGCAGCTACTCGGACTCGCTCCGGGGTGGCGCCCACCGCGAAGGGCATCGCCCACTGTCTCACTCTCAGCAAGATCGAGACCGGGAGCAGCAGCTGCGGGATAAGGTACGAAACTCTCGTGCCCCATCCTCGGCAGCGTCCAGCTCTGGGTCTACCGTCGTGCCGTCCCATACCCGCATCATCCCCAACGTCGATTTAGCCCACCTTGGCCACGATGGGCATCCAATACTGCCCACAGCCGCGGTAGGCGACGACGAGAGCGATTATGACGAGTCGGATGACACGGACAACGACGACAAGGCGGTGAAGAAATACCGCGCCAAGGAGAGCTTCAGGCTCGGAGAAGCGCGGCGCAAAACAGGCGCGGAAGACCCCCCCGCTCCAGCAGCGCCGGCGATGCCCGCCGACCTTGACGCGGGCATATGGGCGCGCGTGCCACTGCACACGATCTCCGGGATGCGCAACCTAATGCGCTGGATGGGCGCAGGATGCCCTAGAGCAAGGGCCGCGTTCAAATACCTTCGAGAATACTACGGGCGCCACCCAACGGCGGCTCGATCGGACGGAGTACAACTGCTCATGCGGGAGCAGGCGGCCGCGGAGAAGGCTTGGGTCGTCGCCACCACGGGCGATGCGACACCTATGTCGCGACGCCCGACAGCGACGGGAAGCAAACCCGCACCGACTCGGGGCGATCGCCGCAGATGGAAGCGGGAGCGGGAGGGTCAGGGCACACCCCAACGGGGCACTACCGCCCCGCCGGATAGCCGATACCCGCTCATCCCGCCCGATCGCGATGCGCCTGACCGCAAGGTAGCCCAGGAAGACGTGCCGATGCCGGAGGCACCCTCTCAGCCTGCCCCAATTGCCCCGCCGCCGCTACGCCTGCCCTCGATGTCATACCTCGGGTTCTCATTGCCCCCGGAGCATGAGCCCGCGTCGAGATTCCCCCTCGGAGCAGCGGGGGATCTCTACGATGTCATCGAGCACATGAGGAGAGTCCCCCCCCGAACCTGGACGAGAGGGATCCGTCTCGAGAATGGGACGTGGCCCACCAGCGAAACTCCGGTTGGCGCTCGCCCCCTCGAAAACGACGTGCTAGCGGCGCGTACGATCAATTTCCTTGCCCCGAGACGCGAGGGCACTACTTCTATCACCGAACCCGGTTCATCACCGAGGTTCTAACTGGATTCTCAATCCCAGGGCTCTTTGAGCACTACATCTCGCAGGGCGGATATCGTCGCGCCTCGGACCGAATCGCGGAATACCCTTTCGACGGGCAGAACTTCACCACCGCCCTCGGGTTCGCGTGGGTGGTCATGCACGGAGTTTGGGCAAGATCCCCTGCAGCCCGAATCATCCACGAATTCGCGGTCTCCTGGCGTAACCTGCGCGACGGTTCTGGCGACCCCACCTGTGTGACATTCAAGGACCCGCCCCACAGCGCGGCGGACCTGGAGAACTATCCGGTGCACCTTCTCACACGCTGGGAATACTTGCGCCACGGGCCAGTGAGGCCCGGCGTCACTACCACCGCGCTGCAGAACCCTTCGGGATATCAGCCACCAGCGGCTATCGTCCACGAAGAGGACGCAGAAATGAAGGGCGACGAAGCGCCCTCGGCAGCTACGAGCGGCGGAGTCATTGCGGGCACAGAAGTACCATTGCCCGCGTCTCCTGTATCACCATCGGTGTCGCACAACGGCGGAGACGAGACAGAGGCGAATGCCGGCGTGACGCCGGGCACGACCCTGGACGACTCTGACGCCGTGAAGGACAACGTTCAGGATGCCTAGCGTGACGCGGGGCATCTGAAGCGGCCAGAAAATAAAAATAAAAAGAAAAAATTTTACTCCAAATACCAAGTCGGACTCGCGAGCTCGTCCTGAGGGGAGGAGTGTAAGGGTTACGGCCCGGCCCGACCAGCGGGCCGGACTTCGTGACCTTACAGTTGTATATATGTATTGTCGTATGTTACAATTCCAGAGTCGGCTAGGGGTAACGAACTTACACCCTACGCTGAACTCCGGAATCTCTATTCAATATAGTTGGTTCTTGTTCATTCGGGGTGAATCGTTAAGCAACAATCCAACACCCTTATAAATATTTTCCTCGTGGCCTGCAGAGTTCTGATATGCTTCACACTGAGGTACTACATATAAAAACCATCAAAGCTTACAGCACCTTGCCGCCTGGGAGAGAGAGGGCCACATCAATTCCCGATATAGCAGACCATCGATACAGCAAAGTTGGCTGTTGCTCAACGAATAAATGCCCGTTCGCTCCGAAAATTTGGCACAGACTACATACAGCCTATAGAATCCATTTGGCCTACTGAGAATTGTGAAAAAGAAATTTGGTTTGTCAAGATCGGCACCATCATTCGGGTGTATCATTTGACCTGGGGATCACTACTTACAAGCCAATACGCCGATCTGAGTCCACGAAGAAGCTGGCAAAAGCTAATGGCCATCGTGGGGGTCGAACCCAAGACCTTCGCGTTATTAGCACGACGCTCTAACCAACTGAGCTAGACGGCCGGTGTTTAAATGTCCCATCGTGCCAGCCTGACTGAGGCGTAAGGTTACCAGAAAAAGCACCCGGGTGTAGGTATGTACTACTCTCTTTGCAAGTCGATTCAGCCCCTATGGATTGAGTGAGGTGACCAAGATATAGATTGAAAGCCCCGAAGGGAATCTCAGCTGATGTACGCTTGTAAGTAGGCATGGTTTGGGCGAAAGCCCGTTGAGGGGCGGGCTTTCCGTCTCCATCCAAAACCTCCGGACCTAGACGGAAACCAAGGAGAGCTGGGATACCCAAAATACTAAGAGGATGACGACGCATCCAAGCTCTCCGAGGCGGATACCCCAAAACTAGGAGGAATCACTACAGGCCAAAGGAGTGGGAATGAGACGTAGCTGGAAACATGCCAGGCTGCAGAAGAATAGACTAGGGTGCGCAATGCGCAGGGCCAGAAGCATATGAAGCAGTGTGTTGGGAAGCATAAGGAAGCACATGAAGCATGTCGGTAAGTCCAAGAAGCATGTTGGTAAGTCCATGAAGCATGTTGGGAAGCATAGTAAGCATTTCGGGAAGCATAGGAAGCAGCGGGAAGCACAGGAAGCATGGCGGGAAGCATAGGAAGCATGGCGGGAAGCATAGGCAGCATGGTGGGAAGCATAGGCAGCATGGTGGGAAGCATATTGAATGTCGAAATGTGCAGGACCCGACACGAAGCAAAGACGAGATATCAGCGAAAAGTTGAGCGTCCAGAGAAGTAAAGCATATGTCGGAAGCGACTGAAAACACCTTGAAAATTTGAAGCGCTTGAAAGAATCCTATCTGGGACGGACAAAAATAACTAGCACGAGGAAGTCAGTATCAGTCATGTCAGTGAGAGGGTTGATACGGATTGGTATGTCAGTATGATTAGTAGGGTCAATAGGTCAGTACGGTTAGTTGGGTTAGAAGGTCAGTATAGTGTTAGTGATGTTAGCTCAATGTACTATGAGAGCTCGTGCACACGCCATACGGACCCGGTGCACACACGCGGCGTGGACCCGTAAAAGGCGCGAGCCACATCTTGGTGCTGTCATCTGAAGGTACCCCCTTGGACGGGCATCCTTTCCCCTCTCGCTCCCCTCGACTTTGGGCACGAGTGTGTATTGCTCAAACAGATTGCTACTCACGAGCACGCCAGATACACATCCAGCGCTCTGTGCCCGTCGAGTCCAGACACAATGTTCACAGTCCAGCGTTGCGAAGCCATCGCCGCGTCCACAGCGCCATGTCGCGGTGCAAACGAAGGGAAGCGCACGCCAGTCTGTGAGCCGTCGTGAGGAACCCGAGCCGGGGCACGCCATCTTCGCGTGCGACCGTCAGGACGCGCGGAGGAAGACGCGCCCGCCGCACCCGTGATCGATGAGGACTTGATCCCCGCGTTCGTCATGGACGATGTGAACACGGACGCGGATCGGGCAGCAGCGCCCGCTTCAGTTGGGGACTCGGTGTTGGTGGCGGGCAGCGATACCGCGGAGTCTCCGCTGGGGAGTCGAGCTCGCCGTGTGTGCATACTCGCGCAGATTTGGGTCCGTGCACTTATAGTATGTCTAAAAGCACTGTGGAACTTTGCCGAACCCCGCTCATTAGCATGTGCATTGTAGGCAGCATACGCACTCTGTGCTCCGTTGATTCTAACTGGGATTTCGAGTTGGAGACCCAGACTACCGTAGGAGCCTTTGGGCGACGCATCAAACTCGGAAGACCCCCGCTAGGATCCCTCCGGCATCCGTCCGTCTACAGGGGAGAAAAAGAAAAAGGGCCGACGACTCAGCGCGTGCTCCCGGCGAGCTCTTGAGACGCGTCGGCGGCGACGATTTGGCGAGACGGAAGCGGAGATGTCCCGTGACTTCCTCTCGCGCAAAGACTAAACTCTTTGTTTCCACTCGTGCCTCATTACAGCATAGACTCGCGAACTATTCACCCCGGAAGCCAAGCTCATTGACAAGAGCAGTGATTGAAGCAGAAAATTCAGCAAACATTTGAAAGTATAATCACGGTTACACAACACAAATCACAGCAGAATTTCTCAGAACCAATTTGCTTCGAAGATTCCATAATGTCGTGCTCTTCCAAACATCTGCTCTCCTTGACCTGAATAGACAAGCTCTGTTGACGCTTACCACGAATGTAGCACATTCTGATCTGTTCCAGCCAAGTTCCAGCCAGTGAAGATTCGTACTCGGAATTTCTTCTTCGTCCTTGGATCAGCAGCAGCCAGCTTTCAAATTATGTACTTGCATCGCGTTGTCTTGCAGCGCGACCGCGCGACTGACACCGGAAGTCGAGAAACCGCGGTCACCAAGCTCAAGTGAGGGTCCCCGGGCTCTCCGGCGGAAGACTATATAAGCTGTCGCGCATTAGTCTTGTAGGACGCAGGCTCTTCAGTTTTTACATGTGGAGCGGAAAGAATGCAGTCGGCGGATACTTAAATCGAAGCATTTAGCACCAAGGGATTCACAGACGAAAAAAAAGGACCCAGTTCGGATTCGTTTGAGTTACGCGCACGCGCTCTGCAATGTTCGTATTTTATCAAGTCTGCGACTGGTCCTCGTCTGCGGCCCCGGGCGCCGTGATACGTGCCTCCGCGGCAGCAGCCATTGCCCTCGCTGCCCAGGCTCCAATCTCACCGCTCCTCTGCAAAAAAAAAAAAGCATGTGAGCGGCATTCAGCAGGGGCAACGCAGCGACGCACCTGTTCACGGTCGCAAACCGATGCATGTCGTACTTGAGGCCGAGCGCGCCCGAGTGCCTGGTGTCGCGGGGGCTGGTCGCGCGCGTTGTGCACGCGCTGGACGATATCGACCATCTCGCGCGCGAGGCGCTCCTCGATGCGGCGGCCGGCGCGCGCGCGGCTAGCGGCGAGCAGCCACATGAGGCCGTAGTGCGTGCGGTGCTTCTCGCCGAGGGCCATGGGGATGTGCACGACTTTTGCGCCGTGCGTCTGGGCCTTGCTCTTGACGGCGGGGGACGCGAGGAGGACGGCCTCGCGCAGGATGGGGAGCGGGGGCGCGCGGGTTAAGGTGAAGATGTAGGTGAGCGTCTTGGACACGACGCGCCGTGCTTTTGCACGCTCGCCGTGGCGCATGATGAGGGAGGCGAGGAAGTTGAGCAGCGGGTCTTCTGCCGGGGGGACGTTTAGCAGCGGCTCGAGATGGCGCCCGCTGCCCAGCGAGCTCAGCGGTGGCAGGTACATGTACGGCTTCCACTGCTCGTCTTTTTCTGCGGATATTGGCTTGGAACCGATTTCGTCCGAGACCCCCAGCGCACTAAATGCTTCCTGCGCCGTCGTCTCGTTCGAATGTGGGGTCGAGTACGTCGTCGCAGTGCGCGCCAGCCTGGGCGCCAGGCGCACAGACGGCGCGAGACAACATCGTAGCATGGAGAGCGGAAGGAATGGTATTTGGTCGTGTTGTGCAAAGACGTGCGAGACTGCGACGCGTCCTGTTGGGCCTCCCGTAAATACGCGCTGTAGGCAAATCCGGATGGAATGGCAGTCTAATTATTAGGCCACGACTAGATATAAACTACTTGTCTCGCACGCCTCACCTGCGCAACACATCCTTGAGCACCTGGCACACAATCTCTCACCGCCTTCTTCACCTCGTCCGCACTCAGCTCGCTCGTGAGCGCGAGCCGGATACTCGGCCGCACCTCGACCATCTCCTGCCCGCGCAGCCGCTTCGCGCGCGTGAGCATCACCCCGCGCTTCAGCGCCTCCTCGACGACCTGCTGCAGCGCGCGCTCCTCCGCATCTATATCCCAGTCCCACGTCGCCGCGTCGCGCGGGAGCACGCTCGTGGGGTTCGACGGCTTCGGTGTGGTGCGCGTGCGCGGGGTGCAGGAGCCCGGCCTGCGCGGCGGAGGGCTTGCGCGCGTGGATGTGGATGATGGGCGACGCGGGGTGCGAGGGGACGGACACGCAGTCGAGGTCCGTCGAGCAGCGTGCGCGCGACGCGGATGTTCTGGCTGCAGCTTGGTGAGGATGGACGGCGAGGAGCGCAGGATCTCGATGCCCTCGAGGCGCTCACGCCAGGAGCGCGGGCATGGAGGCGGAGAAGACGAACGAGGGGCCGTTGATCTGCTGGTGGTCGATGACGTTCTGGGAGCCCGCGCAGAAGCCGCCGCCGGCGCAGAGGCCGATGGCCATGGAGCCGATGAGCATGTCGACTTTGGTGGCTGGGACGTTGTAAAGCTCGGTTAGGACCGCGACCGGTGCGCCCCGACGGTGCCGAATGAGATGCTCTCGTCCAGAATGAGACGGTATTTTTTCCGGTACTTGAGTTCAAATCTGCGCGCGAGTAGTTAGAGACAGGCCGTAGTATCAAGGCAATTCCGTACCAGTTTCGGCAGGTCGATCATGGCGCCGTCCTTTTCAAAGATTCCTTCCGTGATGATAAAGCGACGCGTCAGGGGCCGCGGCGCTTCTTCCGCTCCTTCTCGACGCTGTCGAGCACGTCCTCCAGGCTCTTCAAGTCGTTGTGGTCGTACCACCGAACAGTTGAGCGGGAGATCTGAATTCCCTTTTGGATGGCAAAGTTGACGCCGCGGTCCGCAACGATAATGTCTCCGCGTTTGCAAAAGGCCGGGATGACGGAGGAGATGGTGGAGAAGCCCTGGGAGTAGATGATGGCGGCCTCGGCGCCGAGAAAATCGGCGAGGTCGCGCTCGAGGGCCATGTGTACATCTGGATGAGTAAGAGACGGAACTGCGCCCGCAGACGAGCGGACGAACCAAGAGTCCCGTAGAATCCCGGCGGGCCACAGCTGCCCAGGCCGTACTTGCGCAGGGTCTCGATGGCGCGCTCCTTGATGATCTCCTTGCCTGCCAGACCAGTAAAGTTGTAGCTTGCGAGGTTGGCAATTATCTTGGACGGCTGTTTCATGAGCGTGGGCTTGGGGCCATTGGGGCCGACGACAATTGGGACTGCGGCGAGGTCCGAGGTTTCGACAGCATCCAGGGGGGCCGCTAGCGGCTCTGGAGACCATTCGTCCACCAGTTCGTCGATTTCCTGCAATGTCTTAGTAAGAGTACCACGAACTTGGACCAAGATAGGTACCCGTTCGTCAAACTTGATGAAATGCTTGCCATTCCGGTCTGTCCGTGTGCGGGATTGCAAGAGGGTGAATATAGCGAACGCTGCGAGAATAAGCTCGAGAATGGTTCTCCCGGGGTCGTTCTGGTGGGAGCTCTTGACATAGCGGACGACGACAGCAGAGCCAGGGATGCTGGAGAACGCGGACTGTAGGTTTGCGAGGGAATAGGTGAGAAAGGCGGACAAGGCATCGACGGAGGAGGACATGGTGGTGGTCAGAGTCGGACCCAGACCCAGAGCCAATGGTGAGCGTGGGAATCAGTGTTCCGTGTTTCCTCCCTCTTCCTTCCGGCGATGCTGCAGTCCACGTCCCGCCGTCTGCTGCGCCCTGTCCTCGTCGCCCGCCGTCGCTGTCTCGCCACCGCCGCCGCCGGCCATGCCCACGACGCGCCTGCCCCAGCGGCAGAGGCAAAACGCACCGTCGCCGCCATCCCGCTCTCCAACATAGAAGCCCAGTGGGCCCTTCTCTCGCCAGACGAGAAGACCTCCGTCGCAGAGCAGCTCGAGGACCTCCAAAAGCGCGACTGGAAGCTCCTGAGCAGCGACGAGAAGAAGGCTGGTGAGCGCGCTGTCCCGCTGGCGCTTATCCGTCGCTGTATCGCTCACACCGCTCTGCCCAGCCTACTTCGTTGCGTTTGGACCCCATGGCCGGCGCAAGCCCATCCACGAAAAGGGCGACGGCTTCAAGATCTTCCTCGGCACCGGCGGTCTCATTGGCGTTGCGGGCCTGCTGTTCTTGGCCATCCGAGCCGGCTGTGAGTCTGCACGCGCCCACTGCGACCAACACGCACTAATTGCCGCACGCAGCGCCGCCACTACCAAAGACGATGACGAAGGAGTGGCAGGAGGCGATGAACGAGCGTGCTATCGAACAAAAAATGAATCCTATCACTGGTCAGTCGTTGGCGTCGTTCTCCCAGCCGCGCCCGCTGACCGCTCGCCCCAGGTATCTCCTCGGAAGGATACAAGGGCAAGGGCTTCGTCACCTCCAAATAGAGTACCACCTAATGCACAAGCCGCCGTTGGACAAACCAATTTATTATTTTTTGGCCAAATTGTGCTCTCAGTTTTGGGAACGACTGGTTTGTTCTGTGAGCAGCCTATTGCCGCCCCCGGCGGTATCACTCCGACTCCGATATTGCGGCCTGGGCTTGGCCCAGACTACCAGGGTCGAGTCCTATCAACCAACCCTGCACTGACAGTGACAAGTTTAAAGTCCTGGTCCTCGTCGCCGGCTTTCCAAGACGTCCTCTGGCCTCCATCGTCGTCTGAAAGCATCGTCAGTCAAACGCCGCCCAAAAAAATGGGAAAACACGCACTCGCAAAAGAGCCAGGCGATCTCGGACCACCGTGCATCACGCCAGGGTGTCGCTTACCCCGACACCCATGACCTGTAAGTAGATAGCCAGAGGACTATCGCAGTTCCAGACGCGACATAAAATCATCTAGCCCGACCCAGCGCGGATCAGTGGAGCGGGATCGTCTGCCAATGGCGGAGATGCGATTAGATACAGTCTCTTATAACGTCGTTCGACGCGTCCATAATACCTTTCGACGTGTTGTATCTGCAGCCTTGTGTTCCGCACCAAACGCGCAAGTGCTGCGATTTTTTTTCGGGAGTTGCATCGCGCTGCTTGGAAGGCAATAAGCGGCTACTGTAGTAGACTCGCTGTCGGCTATCTTGCTAGGCTCTGGACGATGCTTCTGACTACGCCCACATCCTTATCCCAACCCCCACGCACCGTCTCCCATGACCCTCAGGAACTGCATGAGCAGCGGTCGGTGTGCAACCGTGTGCAGCGGCCGCTAGCGTGACCGTATTCCGCCGCTAGACTCATCAACAAAACACAAAACACCCCACGACCGACACGCTTAAAATTGCCATTACACCAGACCTACTTATACCCCCAGCGTTCTCCCGGCCGCGGCTGATCATCGATAAAAGTCAAGCGGTACATACATAACCGCCCAATTCGAAAGTGGGACCACTTTCCGCTAGCTTGACTCTCTTCCTCCCTCCACCATGTCCGACAGACGCGCCAAATTCCAGGCCTCGTGGACACGCATCCGGGACGAGCTGGTCACCCACTTTGCGACCCATGGACTGGCCCCCGACGCCATCCAGTGGTACGGCCGGGTACGTTCACCTCTTTTTTTTTGGACTTCTTGTGTTGCGGAATGTGAGACATCGCGCAGAACCTGGACTACAACGTCCCTGGCGGGAAGCTGAATCGCGGCATGGCGGTTGTGGACTCGGCCGAAATCCTCAAGGGTGCCCCGCTCGACGACGACGAGTACTACAAGGCCGCCGTCCTGGGCTGGGGCGTTGAGCTGGTGCGTCTTATTGTTCGATCGCGAATGTCTCAGATTTTCTAAGACACCGCCGTTCCCGACAGTTGCAAGCGTTCTTCCTCATCTCGGACGACATTATGGATGGCTCGATTACGCGCCGCGGGCAGCCCTGCTGGTACCGCGAGCCCGGGTCGGGATG